>PVKA01003850.1:22565-105427 GCA_004027165.1 Ctenomys sociabilis
TTTTTTTTTTTTTTTTTTTTTTTTTTTTTTTTTTTTTTTTTTTTTTTTTTTTTTTTTTTTTTTTTTTTTTTTTTTTTTTTTTTTTTTTTTTTTTTTTTTTTTTTTTTTTTTTTTTTTTTTTTTTTTGTCCTGTGTTTAATTGTTTGCCCTATTTAGTGGGTTCCTTCTGTTCTCATTTGTGGAGTTCTGGTCATTGTGTTTCCTCTCTAGAACACCTTTCAGTAGCCTGTGTAGGGATGACTTTGTCATCACGAAATTCTTTAGTTGTTCTTTGTCATGGAAGTATGTCACTTCTCCATCAAACTTGAAAGAGAGTTTTTCAGGGTCTAGTAGTCTGGGCTGGAATTTGTTTTCATATAGGACTTGAAGTACTCTGCTCCATGCTCTTCTTGCCTTCATGGTTTGTGAAGAGAAGTCGACTATAATTTTCTGGGTTTTCCTTTGAATGTGATCTGCTTCTTTTTCTCTAGCAGCTTTCTGTATATTATTCTTGTGTTGGATTTCTGGGATCTTGACTATGATATGTCTCAGTGTGTTTTTAGTTGGGTTGAAGTCATTTGGTGTTCTGTATGCTTTGGTGACCTGAATATTGGATTGTTTCCTCATATTTGGGAAGTTTTCTGCAATTACTTCTGCCCATATTTTTTTATATCATTTATGTTGATTCCTTTTTCATTGATGCCTATTAGTCTCACATGGTTCATCTTGGCATCATCTTGCATGTGTTGGATTATTTTTTCCTGCATCCTAGTTGTTTTTAAGAGTTCTTTTCTCACCTTTTCACTAGTTGCACCAGCGTCTTCAAGATCTGAGACTCTGTCTTCACTTTCACTCAAACTGTTTTGTAGACTCGTGATTGAGATTTTAAGTTCTTCTATATATCTTTGACTCTGCTTTCTATTATCTATTTCTTTCCTGTATTGCTCATTCAAGGAATCCGTCATATTTCTAATCTCCTCTATTTTTTTTATCAATGTTTTCTTTAGAGGTAGCTATTGATTCTTTTACTGCAGCATTTTTTCTAAATTGGGTTTCCTCCATGTATTTCCATAATTGATTCTTTACTTCAGATGCTATGATTTCAAAGATTTCTTTTTTATTTCAGAAATTATTTCTGTTCTGAGTTCCTCTTTACCTTTCTGCTGTTGTTTCTTTGCTTGCGATGCTATTAATTCATATGTTTCAGCAGTTCTCTGCACTTGTTTTGAGTGGGCATTGGGTTTCCACCAAATGTTTCTGGATTTGATTCATTACTTCAGATGCTACGTATTAAAAAAAATTTCTTTTTTTACTTCAGGCATCAATTCTGGTTTGAGTTCCTTTAGACCTTTCTGCTGTGGTTTCTTTGCTTTTGACTCTGTTAATTCATTCATTTCAGCTGAGCTTGTGTCCTCTGCACTTATCTGCTCAAGGCCTGAGATTGCATTTTGCTCCTTGTCTTTGTCATTTTGTATAGCGCTGACCTCTGACCTCTGGTGTAGAGCTTTGGTGTAGTTACGACCTTAGCGTGTAGTGACATTCGGGTGCTGATCTATTAATTTTGAGATTATCCAGTTATGCCTGGCCTGGATCTAGCTATTGTGTACAGCTCCTTTTTTGCTGTGGCCCTTCTGGCATAACTGTGAGCCTGTGGTTCCCCTTTGTTGTGTCCCTGGCCCAGGGAACACCAGGGAGTGCCAAAGCTCCCACACACTCACCGGGCCATGCTGGGCTGGATTAGGGCCTGAAGAGTCACAAGACTTCTCACTTAGTTGACGGCTTGGGGGCAGGGCCTCCAGATGGCGTGGTGCAAGGAGAAGCCGAAAGTTCTCCCATATACTCACTGGGCCTGGCTCAGGTGGATCAAGGACTGGAAGAGTCACAAAAATTCTCACTTGCTAGGCAGGCTTGGGGACAGGGGCTCCAGGTAGTTTCAGGGCAGGCAGGGCTGGGTTGGATTGTCTCGCTTGCTAGGAGGTCTTGGGGGCGGATCCGGATCAGTAAGTTTATTTTAAATATGCTTATTATAGAGTACATACAGTTCTATTTTTAAAATCTTTTTCATTTTTATTTTTTGTTTATTTAGTACAGGGTCTACAGGGTCTCACTATACACATTGGATTTGTAGTGATTCTCCTGTTTTTAGCCTCCCGAGCACTGAGATTACAGGCACGTGCCACTATGACTAGTCTTATTTGCCTTCTCAGTGTGCCCCAGGGGCAGGGCCGGTGGCTTGTGGTGCTAGGGATTGAACCCCAGCCCCTGTGCTCTGCCTAAGCAGGCACTTTAGTCTGCTTAGCTAGCTGGCCATACATTTGGATTTTTGTTATCAAACCTGACAATATTTGTCAAATAGCAGATGGCTTTAATCAGTTTAGATTTATTAATATTACAGGTATGTTTGATATTATTTTATATCATTTTATAATATGTGTATAATAGATTAGGAAACAGAAACTAAGGGAAACTGTTACCTAGGGGAAGGAATCTACTAAGCTATTTTTCAAGAAAATTAATTGTAGCAAAAATGCCCTCACAAATTATCAGTGTTAAGAGAAATCAGTGATACTGAGAAATTAAATTACAAGAAATTTTTTCGTTCAATGCCAAGCAAATAAATCTGAAAAGCTCTGCAAAATGTATAACCTTCTGGGAAATATAATTTACTTAAATTTACTTTAGTTATAGTCCAACTAAATTTAAATGAATCTATTACTGTAGAAAAATTAAGTTATCTTAGAAATTAAAGCTCAAAATTAAAGTTTATTAATTTTAAAATAGTGGTGATAAACCCATTACAAATTAACATAAATAACTGCAAATGTCTTTGATGTCTGGTAAAGTAAAAGCAGTGCAGCCCCCATGCCTGCTTTTGTAGTCAGTCTGTTGCAATATAACGTTTTGGTTAAATGTTTCAAAATCCAGTCTCCCAGAAATATGAAGTTAGAAAATGAGAAGTATTTTCAGAGCTCCTTCAGATAATTATGAATATACTATCACAGCAAATCAGATCTGGGTAAGTGGTGGTTTCTTAAGTGTTAATTCCAGTGTAGACTCTGAAAGTTATCATTGAAACATTTGTATTGTTACAGTGAAACCCATTCATCTGTCCTGCTGTCTGAGGAGATCCTTTGCTCTTTTTTAAGTGTATAATGTTTTACCTTAGACATTTGGAAAGCATTGGTTCTCTGAGAGTGCCGAATCCTAACCACTAGACCACCAGGGAGTGTCTTTGAGCTGTGCAGAACTTCTGAAATACTGGTACAGTTTCTTAGAAAATATTAAAAAATAAACAAAATACAAAATATTATCACCGTGCCCATCAGTATAAACACCAAAAAGTTGATAGTGGTCGTATTGGTTCCTCCTTGCCAGGATAAAGTACTCAATGCCCCTAACTTTAGGGAGGAGCATTTAATTTGGTACATGGTTTGGGGGTTTTAGTCCATGATTGGGGACTGCCCCTGAGACAGAAGCTCATGGTGGAAGGGTGCAAGGAGACATGCTCTTTATCTTGGCAGGAAGCAGGGAGGGAGGGGAGGGTCGTTAGCTGACGGGGCAGCACTTGCACAAGCCAGTCTTCTTTCTGGGCTCTACCTCTGAACCTTCGCAGCTCTAGAGGGATGTTCTAGCTCTAAACTATCATAATGGTGAATACAAACTGTTTAAAATTTGGAAGTTTGACTTGAAAACTTGGATTTTTTTGACTTTTAAAATTGTTTTACTTTTATTGAAGCTGTTATTGACACAATGATATTCACTCAAGTTATAAAACATGATGGCTTTATATACCCATGTATTATACATGTATAATGTATTATGAACATTTACACATATGTGTTACAATCATTGCCACAGTCAAGTTAATTATCATGTTCATCACCTTACTTTGTGTGTGTGTATATGTGTGTGTGTGTATGCACACACACACTATGAATCCTTTAGGTCTACTTTCAAGCAAATTTAAATCTGTCACTTTATTATAACCACTGGCACTTAAGTTTAACATATTGTCATTGTCATTTCCCACTGTGAAAGTATCCTGGATAGTATGATCATTAGTATAAGAATCAGGATGTGAAATAATTGTGAAAAAGTAGAGGGGAAGCTAACAATAAAAATGCAGGAGACTTCTGAGGCATCCAGAGATGCACTCAAATAATTCTATTGATCCTGGCCAGCACACATGTAATGCCTCTAGCATTGGTGATAAAGGTGAAAAGAAAGTAGCATTTAGCTTGTGGTGGGTTGAAATGTTTGTGGATGTTGGAGTCCATATGAACATGCTTTGTACATAAGGTAGACATAAATTTTGGGGGTTCAGAGGGGTCCTCTAGTAGGCAGAATACTGAAATGCCTCCCTGAAATATCCATGTGCTAAGCTCTTGAACTCATGAATGTTATATTATATGGAAAAGGGAGTTTACAGATGATATCAAGAAAACAAATTTTAGACTTCTGACGTTCAGAGCTCTAAGAGAATGAAGTATGTTTTGTTTCAGACCATTGCATTTGAGATAATTTGCTGTAGCAGCAACAGGAAGCTAACACATGCATGATTCATGGTCGGGATTTTGGCAGAGAGCAGCTATGAGGAAAAGAGGTGGCACAGAGGAAATAAGTAGAACGGAGCACAGCAGTTGTGATCCACTGAGGTCTCAGCTTATTAGGATACAAGGAGAGACACTCTGAGCTTAGAAGGAAGAAGTAGAAGGCTCAGGAGAGAGAGCACTCAGTGTAGGACCAGGAGATTTCTGTTTTTGTTTTAATGTATTTTAGTACAAGGCCTACTGGGTCTCACTACACAGATCAGACTTGTAGCGATCCTCCTGTTTTCAGCCTCCCAAGCACTGAGATTACAGGCACATACCACCATGCCCAGTCTCAATCACTGTCTCAGCACACCCCAGGGGCGGGGCCAGCACTACAGGCCCAGGATCCACTCCCAGTCCTTGTGCCTGTCTAAGCAGGTGCTGAGCTATTTGGCCGGCCCAAGATTCCTGTTTAATTGAAGTAACTGGATAAATCATTTGCAAATTATGTACACTTACCCAAGTGTACATGAACCATGAGTAATAATATAAGGATCACTACAATGTGGCTGTAAATTCATAGAAAACCTTTGTTAGCATGTACAACCAGGACATGCTGGATTACAAGGCAAATGAGTCAGAGCAGGAGGTTGGGAAAACTTGGATTTTTTGATAGCAAGTTTTACGGTAGCAAAGGCTATCAGTTAGTTTTCTTGAGGTAAGATTGACTTTCCCTGTTGAGAAAATGCCTACCATCTCCATAAGACAGAAAACACTGTCTCATGAGTTCTTTCTTCAATAAATATAGTGCGTCCTGGGGTAGGGTGGGGAGGAGGGCATTTGGTTCCCACCTGGCCCCATTGTCTTGAACTCCCACACCTAGCAGTGGTGTTTTGCATGTGCTGTCCATCTTACTGCGGAACAGGAAAAGGATAAATAGTAGCACTGGCAGCTTCTACTGCTCATGTAGGACAGTCTTAAGTGGACGTGGCATTTTAATTAATGTAGTCATTTTACATGCATGGAACAAGGAGCACCAGCACACTTAGGACCCCATCCTTCCAGGTGCCTGCTAGAATCCGGCACTGCTGACCTTGGCCTTGTACCTTCACTGTGGAACAGAACACGGTTGTTTAGAGGTAAAGCACCAGACTCTGCACGGCGCTTTTAATACTTGGAGTACTCTGCTGACGCCGTTGGCACTCATTCACAAGCAAGGAGATCCTCTTGGACTCATTATGTATTTGACAAATTTAAAGAAAACTGCAGATCCAGGCACATGTATATGTTCAAGCCTTGTGTAAGGCAAAGGTAGAATTCTGCCCATGAGTTAGGAACCGAGTCTTCATGTTGTCAGCTGAACCTTCATCTGCCACGTTAGTTTACCAATGGAAAATGCTTTGATTCATCAACAGGATTACCATCTAGAGGTGGTTACTGTGAACAGAACAGATAGGTCCCAGACTTTGGGATGTACGCTCAATAATGACACCTCTACAAAGTTTTATGAATATCTGGGTTTTTTAAAAGATCTTCTTATCTATTTATTTATTTGGCACAGAGTCTCACACTCATAGTGATTCTCTTGTCTCAACCTCCCCAGCACCATGCCCAGTTTGGGTGGCGGCGCAGAGGGCCCAGGGCTCAGGAGGAGGAATGGCATGCGATACTGAGGATCAAACCTAGCTCCTTGCATTTGCAAGGCAGGCACTTAGACCACCAAGCTATTTCCCCAGTCTAATATCTGTGTTTTTTGTGTGTGCAGTTGTCTACCTAGTGCATTATAGAAACTATATAACACTTTTCTGCACTTTCTATTTTTTATATAAATCATTCCATTGATACTCTAATACTATTCAAAAATGTGTGGCTCATCACTAAGAAGTAGGTCTTGCTATTTCTTTCCGAGATTTACCCCTCAATGGCATCATCTGCTTCCTTTGTACTCCATTTGGTGAAGTTCATTGGGCATGACTCCATATGTTTTGTATGGACCTTTGGCTCTTCAAATTTTTTAAAAATAGAATTGGGGTCTTTGTTGCTTGTTTTCCTTGTTGTTTTGGGATTATTTCCAAGTTGAGAAGGGATATGCCAATATTAGATGAACATTTTCAAACTGACAATCAGAATTATTCTTTTTAAATAAAGGCCTTACTGTATTATCACACAGATACCGACAAGAACATAAACCATGAGGGTAGAGTTTGTTTAGTTATCACAAAGGAAACACCCATGGAGCCATTACTGAGTCAGGAAGTGGAGCAAAACTACCACCCTGGAAATCATTACTGTGCCCCTTTTTGACCTCTGCTAGCCTCCTTCCTTAAGATCGCTGACAGATAAATTAGCTTGGCCAGCTTCTTCATTTAGTATAAATGAAACAATACAGTCTGGATCATTTTGTCTGGCTTCTTTTGTTTAATATTTTGTTTGTGAGCCTCATCTCTTCAGTGGTGCGACACTGTGCACAGTGTATTGTCCACTTTGCTTTGCTAAACATTTGTGGTGAGTCCTGCTGCTGTGCGGGTACCTGTGTATGGCACTTCATGCACAGACGTGTGCACTGGGATGCGCGTGCAGAGGGGTGGAGTCCCCGGGTCAGCCTCAGTGGCTACTGCCAGGCGTTCTCCAAGTGGTTTTAATTTGAAATTTGTCTTAATGCCTAAAGAAATAGAGCACTGTTATATCCAGTACATTGGCTGCCACCCAGATGTTTTGGAGGGGACCCCTTCTTCAAGGATGGTGTGCGGTTTTCTTGGGAGTCTTCTGTTTCTGTGTTAAACATATGGGGGAGATCTTTATATATTCTGGTGTAATCTCTTTGTGGATTATATGTAAAACAAAATGTGCAAATATTCTTCCCTTTGTGTTTGTGCCTTTTCTTTGTGTTAAGCATATCATAAGGCCACTGAAGTTTGTAATCTTAATGTTTCCCAAGTTATAAAAGTTTTATGAATTGTGCTTTGAGGCTTCTGTTTTATAAATATTTTCTATGAAAAGTGTTCTTATTTTTGTCTGACCTATCCATTTAGCACTGCAGTTCATCTGGAGTTCATGCTGTGTGTGGATGAGTCTGAAGGCAAGATTTTCTCTTTGCACAGAGATACAGTAACCTAGAATCATGTGTCCAAAGGGCTGCCTTTCCTCAAAGTACTACAGGGTCACATATGTGACTAAGGATCACATCTGTCATGGAAAGATCAAGAGAGAAAGGGAGACACACAGAGAAAGTGAGGAAGAGAGAGGGGGTATCGATATTTCCAAGTTCTCTAATAACTAGCAGACATTCAAGGTATAGCTAAGGGAGAAAATAAACAGGAAGCAATCCTTACAGAAATAAATATGAAAGCACTTTTGCAGGGCTGAAGGGAGAGATGAGTCTTTAAGTTGAAAAGTTCTACCATTTTCTAAGCATCATTAGTAGAAAAACCAACAACAGCAGAACCCCAAACTGAACATCTAGACCTGGACCCTAGATGAAGTTTTAAATCACTATGGATAATGACTAGATTAAAAATATTTCAGAGGAGAAAAAGGCAGGTCAAGTGGAAAGGAATGAGAAATTGGCCAGCTCCAGGGTGCTTATCAGCAATGACGGATGCTAGAAAGCAGGAGAGCTCAGCCTTTGCTATTGTAAGGGGAAATGAGTTTATGTTAGTAAGTATGCAAATGGGTTACATTTTCTTTTGAGGGAAGGGGTATTAAACCCAGGGCTTTTGCCCCAAGCTACATCTCCAGCTGTTTTCTTTTTCTTTTTCTTTTTTTTTTTGTTTTTTCTTTTTTACTTTGAGACTGTGTCTCATGAAGTCTTCTAGGTTGGACTGGAATTTATGACCTTCTTGCCTCAGTGTCCCAGGGTGTTGAGATTACAAGGATGCATTGCCACACCTAGAGTAAATCGTTTGCTTTTGGAGAGGTTTGATGACGATGATGGTGATGATGAAGTTTTTCTTCTTCTTCTTCCTCTTCTTCTTCTCCTCCTCCTTCACTTCCTCCTCTTCCTCCTTCTCCTCCTCCTTCTCTTCCTCCTCTTCTTGTCCTCCTCTTCCTTCTACTCCTCCTCTCCTTCTCCTCCTCCTCTTTCTCCTTGTCCTCCTTTCCTCCTCTTTCATCTCCTTCTTCCTATCCCTCTCCTTCTTTTACGATGCTACCTGAAAATACATCTTAGCAAACATGATTACATGGGGCTGGGGAGATGGCTCAGTGGAATAAGCATTTCCCTGGCAAGCATAAGGGTCTGAGTTCAATTCTTAGTTCTTCCCCCCAAAAAAGGTTACAAATGAAGAGAAAATGGATGTAACATGGAGGGAGGGAGGGAAGAGAGAGATAGGAGAGAGGACTGGAGGGAAGATAGGAGTGAGGGACTAGCAGGGCCTTCAGTACTGCCAGCTGTGTAGCTGGCTAGAAATTCATCAGTACAAAGTGTCTTCAAGAAGCATAAATGAATTCTAGGCAGCAGATAGAATGCCCAAGCCAGAAGTAATGTTAGGAAAATGGTGAGAAGGATGAAGTATTACTTATCTCAACATCTTCCACCCAAGGCACACAGAAACCCTAGTGGAAAATATTCTTGTAGTCCACATTCATAGTCTTAATACAAAGTGAATTAGAACATGACATGTATTGAACAACCAACTCGATCTGTGTTCTAAGAACATCATTATTTAGTGGGTCACCAGGCTGTGACATTTACTCTTTGTGAAAAAAGTTGGTCATATTGATGCAAATGGTCCTCATGCAGTCACAATACAGTCTTGTACATTGATTTTCAACTTGGAAACAAAACAAGTAAGCATTTATTATGAATGCAGAACAGAATGCAAATGTTATCGACCTTGGAACAGAACGCCTAGCGGATGAGGGAAGTGGAGGGTGCAGATACTACGAGAGCACACAGTGAGACCACAAGAGACATGTCTTGTGGTGTAGCGCCGAAGAAAACTCTTAGCACATTGATTATGCATAAAATTATGGGAACCAAATGTGGTGATGAAACTGAAAATTTCTGAAGTGCAGAGGGATGCCTGTGCATGCTAACATCTGTCACTAGGTAGCAGACAGAATGACAGAATAAAATCAATAAACATTTTATAAAGATAATTAATTAACGCAACAAGAAAATTATTTTAAGAACAGAAACTAACCTGCAGAAGCACGAATGATTAAAAATACTTGCCTCAAAAGGAGAGAGTTTGATTTTGTAAATGGATAGACAATGAAAATAAGCATCATGACCTATCATGGTAAATTGGATTAGTTCCAGAAATGCAAATATAATTCAACATTAAAAAATCTGTTGAACTAAGCTATTACATTAACTGATTTAAAAAAATCATCTCAAAGAAGTGCAAAAAAAATTAAGTAAAATTCAGTCTTTCATGATTCTAAACCTGAGAATTAAAGAAAATGTTAATTTGAAAAACTTGTAAGTGGTAAAAAGTCTACTGGGCTTAAAATCAATAATCAAATGCAACATGATTCCCTTTCAGAGTAGGAGTAGAAATGCACCACTTAGATCCAAAACTGTTCTAAAGATTCTTCCTTATAAAATAAGGGGACTACGACCTGGTTTGGTGGTGCACACTTAGAATGCAAACACTTGCGAGCCGGAGGTAGTAAGAAGGCTTTGAGTTCAAGGCCAGCCTGAACTGCACAGTGAGAGCCCCTGTCAATAAAATGGGTATAGGGGTGGGGAGAAGAATAAGAGGTACAGGTGTGAGGCAGAAGAAAAACACCGTCATGAGCTGTGGCTTACTCATATAGATAATGCTCCACATCTGTACACAGTCAGAACATTTTGTAAGATTGCTGGATGTGAGATTTTATTTCTATCTATTTTGAATGAATAATACATTTTTAAAAGATAATAGTAGCTATACAATATGTAAAAAATCTAGGGATTATGCTAACAAAAATTATAAAGAAAAAATTATAAAGTATTATTTAAGAAAGATGAGAAAATAAACCATGTTCGTAGTTAAAAAGCTCAATATTGTAAGATGTGAAGACTCCCTAAAATGATAAATAAATTTAGTGTCGTTTCAATAGCAATTTCAAAAAGTTTATTTTGTAGAATTTGGAAAAACTAACATTAAGCTTTATATAGAAAAGCACAAGCCGGGCGTGGTGGCACAGGCCTGTAATCCCAGCACTCGGGAGGCTGAGGCAAGAGGATTGTTGTGAGTTCGAGACCAGCCTGAGCTACAAAGTGAGCTTAAGGCCAGACTGAACTGCATAGTGAGACCCTGTCTCAAAAAGGCAAAAAAAAAAAAAAAAAAAAAAAAAAAAAAAAAAAAAAAAAAAAAAAAAAAAAAAAAAAAAAAAAAAAAAAAAAAAAAAAAAAAAAAAAAAAGAAAAGCACAAGTCAAGATGGTCAAAAAATCCCTGAAGACCTATTTGATGCTCCCATTTCTAGACAATCTTTGCACTTACATGCTGCATAATCTGTACTCAGATGTTCACAAAAGCCTTTTTCAAAATGTAAAGATGAACGTCCAAAGCAAAACTGTACAGAACTCCCATGACCCTCAGCAATAGAACAGATCTCGTGTCTACCACAGGACACACACAGTAACCAATGGTGTCAATGACTGGTAGCTGTATGCCTTTACCTGGATACGTTGTAAAAGCTCAATATTTAGTAGAGACAGATAAATACATGGAACTTCTCTCACAGTATTTCCAAAAGATAAGACAGACAACACCTTCTTTATTGTATGTTATAAATATATTCAAATGGCAAAGGACATCTGTGAGATGATTAATGCAAAATTGTAGATCAGGGTTATTTCTGGGAGATGGATTTAGATAGAGGGAAGTGGAACTAGAGAGGGGTTTAAAAATGCCCGTAGTACATGGAAATTCATTTTATTATTAAAGAAAGCATGTGTAGGTCATGACACATAGAAGAACTTCTTCATCTGCATCTTTCTTCCCCAAAGAAATTACTGTTCTAATCAAACGTTACATATATACCCATGGGTGCATAATGACATAAAGAACTGCACAGAGTGAATGCCGTCAGAGTTACCCAAGCACCCTCATTGTCCATGCCTGCCACCTGCTTCTTCGGTCATTGTGTTCTCCAGATGTTTCTATAACCAGCCTCATCATGGCCATTTTAAAGAAGAGGAAATGAAGACTCAGAAAATCAAAAGCTGAGAAAGGAGTGAGCACTCAGAGAGGCACATTTGTACACTTTAGTGACCAATTCTGCTGAGACTGAAATTGAGATGACTTTCTTAGAAATTCCTAATGTTTTTTGTTTTGTTTTGTTTTTTTTATTCTTAGAGAAAGGTCACGGGGTGTTCAGGGTTTCATTACTAGATTGGACTCAGTGATCTGCCTGTTTACAGCCTCCCAAGAGCTGGGATTACAGGCCGGTGCCACAACGCCCAGTCTCAATTTGCCATCTCAGTGCACCCGAGGCATGGGGCCAGCACAGCAGGCCCAGGAATCAAACCCCCTGCCCCTCCTGCACTGGCTTGCAGGCACTTTAATCCACTGAGCTATTTTGGCCTGCCAGAGATTCCTTATAAATGACATCAAGTGAATCTCCTCTGTTTATTTTTCAAAGTCTCCTTCATGACAGAACTCTCATGACCACCTTTGAGTGAACCTGTCTGCACAAACAGAAGGATGTGCATTTTTTGCTTTATTGAAGGCTGCCAAAGCCAAAGTGCTTTTCCAAGAAGTTGTTCTCACAAGCAGCATATGAATATTTCAGCTTCTTCAAATGGTTACTAAATTGTTGTTTTTTTAGGTTTTAACCTGCCAATTCCTGAGAACTGTGAAATGGTGTTTCATCTTAATTTGAATTTCCCTGATTTTTAGTGACAAAAAAAGTCATTTGGTTTCACTCTGTCATTTGATGTCATGAATTGCCTGCCAAATTCTTTGCCTATTGGAATTGGGCAGCTTGAAATTTTCTTATTGATTGGTGCGAGGCTATTCAGATATGTTACAGAAAAATAATCCATACGTGTTTCAAATATCCTTTCACAGCGTACTGTGTATCTTTGAACACTGTTTAGAATCTTTGTGGGACAAAAATATTTCATTGAACATATGCTTGTGTCAGTCTTCATGAGCTGTGCTTTTTTTTCTGTATATGGTTGTTTTTCAAGGAAAGTGTAATGTTGCTTTGTGGTGTTTTTAAAAACTTTCAGATGACTACCAAGTTAACTTCCAGATGTACTACACATTTATGAACCAAAATGATGACACGCGTGGTAGCACAGATGCTACCCAAAACGCTCAGACTAAAGTGGATATTACGTGGGTTCTCCTCCTGCGCTACTTTATACACCTGCAGAGAATTAATAACATGAGCAAGCTGGTGGGTGAGTTTCCATGTGTTAAGGAAGAATACACTCCTTTCTGCCTCTTGTTTCGGTCATGTTCTTTAATTTAGAATCACATTTACAATGACATTGTTCTGAGCAAACTCTCATCAAAAGGTGAAAATTCCCAAGTTCGTCACTTAGGAAGCACAAACATTTGGCTAGAATGGTCTTTCACTGTAATTGATTTTCTTATATTGATTGATTACATATTTTTGACAACTGCATGATATTGGGGCATTTGGGGGCTCCTCAGGATACAAGCAGCTCTTGGCTCAAAATAGTTAAGATGGATAATCCCATCACAATGTGACTGGGATGCAGTTTTGGTTTTAGGGGATTTGCCAGGACCAGGGATGTGAAAGAGAAGAACTGTCTGACTCAGGACGGCACATTTAATTCTATGGACCTTTTGTATTGTTGATGTTTTCAGGCACTAAAGAATATCTAGAAAAGCTGATAAAATTTGCTTCATATCAGACCTGCCTGTCATTTTTGAAAACGCATACTGTATTTTATCTCTTCCCCTGAAGTTAATGATCAGTGCAGTTAGAAAAGACAGTCTGACCCAGACCAGGGCCCAGGGAGGGGGAAGACGGCAGTACAAAGGGGCTGAGTCCCAGCTGAGCGTGGTCCTCAAGTGGCACAGGCAGGCACTCAGAAAGGCATCAGGGCTGAAGTTTTATCATGATGGGGAGAAAGAAAAAGGGAAGCTCAGCAGGGGAAGACATGGGCACTCGCCAGGGTGGCCCACCCTGAAAATGCACAGCCCCATAGCAACTCAGCTCGCCTCTGAGTTCACCTCCCAGCAGCCCCCACAGCAGGCACCCATAGCTTGCAGGTTTTCCAAGATTAGGTATGTGAAAAAGAAGAAAACTCTCTAAAACTGACTTTCTCAGAAGCTCTGGGATGGCTAGAGCTATCAGGGATTCCACACACCCAGGACTAACCTCTAACTAGTAAGGTGGGCAGCATTCCAGGTCAGCGGACAGCATTCCAGCTTCTCTGTCTCTCACTGGGACTGTTCCCCGTGCTCCTGCGGAAGGTCCCCAGAGGGCTGAGCCCTCATCCATGGCTGCAGCCCACTCGTCCATTTGCTCATCCTTCCAGTTTCTTTTTTGTTTCCCCTGTGGTACTTTCCCCTTCCTTTCACTTGTGATCCTTGAGGTCATTTCTTAGATAAATCACCTGTACCTGTAAGGATCTGTTTTGGGGAGACTTCCAAAGAGACAGATAGATAGGACACATGGCACTCCTCTTAATCCTTGAAATTGAAAGTAGTATCTACAGGGGTCTCTGAAAAGTTCTTTCCTTCCTGAGGCAAGAAGCAAGTCCATTAGTGTAGGATGAGTACAGATAGAAAGAGACTGGCAGCTCTGCGCCTTGTGCAGGATGGTGCTTAGTGGGCGAATACCACCAAGAGGGAGGTCATTCTTCTAACACGAGCTTCAAAACGTATTTCTCTCCCCTAAGCATCTGCAACCCCAGAATCTGGGATCTCCTTGCCAGATGATACTCTTTTCACATCGCTTTACAACACTGAACTGATTTTACGCCAAAAAGAAATGCATGTTTTCCTTAAAAAATGCTTACATTTGTATTCATCGTCTTGTATCAATGAATTTCCAAAAGAACTTCTTCAAGGACTGGAAAATCTGGCTGATTCGGAAAAAGTCTTAAATGAATCACCAGCCAAGGTAAGGTTTTAAAATGTTATGTATCTATTTAAAACTTGCTGCTTTGATCCATATGTTTCCAAACAAAGCTTTAACTGTCCTAGTTCTCAGGAAAGCTCATTTTTCTCTTATCGTATAGATAGGCTGACCAGGGTGGCTAGGTTTTCAGGCCAGTTTACATGTTAAATGTTCTTTCCTCTTGTTACAATAAATCTTCAGAATTTCTCAGGATTTTCTGATTTCCACACAAAGCAACATCTTTCAGGCAGCTGTTTTGCCAAGAAATTATACAAATTCAGTATCACCACCCAACAGTAAAATAATTCTCATAGTTGCTAAACTTTTCCTCAGCTTCTGCACCTTTGTTATAAAAGCCACCCACTATATGTGTACAGTTACAATTGGATGAACACCTAAGTAGACAGATGTATTCATCCAGCCATGTCCTATTGGGTCATTCGGCCTCCTCACATGGGTCCCGCTCCTTAAATGCCTGTTGCATGCAGAAGCAGTAAATGTTCACACTCCGCTCAAGTTCACTTAGGTCAAATTCACCAACCAAGTAACTTCTGCAAGGAGAGGCATAAGGAGATGGGATGTCCAGGAAGATGGGGTGTCTGGGAATATATGGCGTGAAAAAGCAGATTTGGAGTGCCGCTATTCCCAACAGCTCCAGATTCTGAGGCACCCTCCTCCTGGAATAGAGACTGCCTTTGAGGATGACTCTGTAATGATTTTTGCTTTGTTTTGTTTTGTTTTACGGAAACAGGGATTGAACTCAGGCCCTTGCACTTGCCGGGCATGCACTTATTCTACTGAGCCATCTCCCTGGATGGCTTCCCTCACTGTAATGGTTGATCCATCCTGTCAACCTCAGAAGATTAGAAGTTTAAGTGACTCAGTAGGGGCCAGGGGCCTCACTTTGTAAACACCCTGAGCCTGCTGTATGAGGAAGGCAGGGGGGTGCTGTGAACTCCTCCTGCCTGCACCAGGGCGGACAGCCCGCTTCCAGCATAGGGAGGAAGAGAGGCTTGCTTGGTCCCTTTTGCTTTTGTTGCGTTTGCTGCTTTTGCTGTCTTCTGCTGCCCGAGCCACGCCACCCGGCTTTGGAGCCAGCTGATTATGGACTGGGACCTCCCCAAACTGTGAGCTAAGTAAGCCTCTTCTTCCTTAATTTTAGGCATCAGATATTTTGTCTCAGCAACAACTAAAAGGTAACTAAGACACTATGCCAGACCCCAGCTGGATGTGAAGCAGTAGGCAGGGCAGGGGAAGGCTGAGAAGAGTAGTTCCGCTGGACGCATTCTTGCACATATTAGAGAAGACTTCGGAAACTGATGTGCGACTTCTTAACTACACTTATGAAAGGTGCTTGGCTAGAGTATTTTGTATTGAGGGCAGCCTGCCATTACCCAGTTCCTAAGGACAATGATCCAGAGGTGCAGCTTTGAATACATTGTAAATGCAAGTGACATTTCCAGTGTCGGCAGGGTTATCAAAGAGTTGTCTCACCCTGTTTGCTCTTTTTTGATATAATTAGTGTAACACTCTCCCAGGATAATCAGCTCTGGAGATCACTGTCGCTTTCCTGACAGGTGCAAGCTACCTAATCATGTGTTTGTTTCACTGGGGTAGACAGCTAACAAGCAGAAAGCCTTTTGGATTTTTTTTTTTTTTTATCAACGCCAAGCTTGGCTGATTTTTATAATAACATTTTTGAGCCTTTAATCACTCATGAGGCTATTTCAATCAAACTCTTTCCATAATTTGTGCTGTAGCCTGCTTTTCCCCCAGAAAGGGGGTAGATGTTTTTCCAGAACGATCATTGCTGTGTTGTGCTCATCAGTGTGAATCTGGTATCATCAAGTGTGTTGGAGCTTTGTGGTGGGAAAACAAAGGTGCCAAACACATTACATGAGAAATTCCAAGAAAGGAAGTGATTAAAATTGAATGCAAAACTTCCAGACTGTGTAGTGGCCTGTGATTGTCTGTGTAGAGTTAAATGTTTGAGTAGCGCAGAGTAGCTCGTAGCTTAGACTTGTGGCAACCTAAGATGGGTGGAGCAGGGCTGTTGTCTTTTTTTTTTTTTTTCAAAGTATAAAGACAGCATGTAAAAACACTGCGTGACTGACAAACTAGCATAGGTAACCAATCCCTTCAGCAACTGGTTATTGTCCCATTTTAAAGGTGATAGAAGATTAAATGATTATTTTTGTATTGACTTCTGTTACAGTAATATGTTGTCAGATCTTCATGTTATCGGACACCACATTTGTTGACATAAAAGCTTCTTGCTTTTTATTTTCCTACAGTTAGCTAGTACTAAATATGAATTCTTTGCTAAAAATTTTTAGCTCTTTGGAAATTTCTTGGCTAGGAAAAAGCAAGAAATTATTTTTTAATCAATTATTTTTTACTGATTTTTTTTGTGGATTCCCTTTTTTTGTCTTCATTAAGCATTCTTTTTTTAAATTTATTTATTTGTATTTTAATTTAAAGAGTGAAAAATAGAAGCAAAAACGAATAGAAAAAATGACATAAACAGGTTAACATACAACAACACATAAGGCATTGCTAAACATCTACTTAACCATAAAAACTTTTGCTTATAAAAGTTTTTTGCTTTTATGCTTTTATGATGGTCTCTAGGCAGTTATAAAAAATTTTCATGTTTACTGTTACCATCAATCAGAACATCTTTATTTTTCTTTTATCAGTAAACAACTGGTCAGTGCCTTTCCCTTTTCATTTTCAGGACTTTCATTCACATCTTGAGCAGACTCAGAAATATTGAAAGGGACAAAGGCTTATGAAAGACCAAACATTTCTCTCTGGTGCTGACATGTTCCCCTTGGTTACCAAGCCTTGAGATACTGCAGATGTCAAAAAGAGGGCCCTGGGTACTGGGTCCCAGCCAGGACGCTGTGGTTTGGAGAATAACAAGAAGTTGATTTCTAGAAGAGCTTGCACTCCACTTAGACTTGCAATATTGGCAATGCTGTCATCTCTCCAGCTAGCCTATTATTTTGTTGAGAAACAGCAACTATGCTTTGCTTTCTTAGCTGCCTCATATAATAATTTAAGGAATTTATAAAGTGTCAAAAAAAAAAAAGCAAAAAGAAAGGAGAGCTGGGGAGATGGCTCAGTGGAATAAGCACTTCCCTAAGAAGCACAAGGGCCTGAGTTTAATCCCCAGTTCTGCTAAAAAAAAAAAAAAAAAAAAAAAAAAGCAAATGAAGTGTCAATTGTGTTCCATACATTTATGTTTCCCAAAGGCTACTTGTTCAGTGACTATGTTCCATAAAAGAAGCACATCAAAGCCTTAAACTTCCTAGTCCATCCCATTCATTTCAGAAAGAATGAGAGGAAAGGATTTTAACCCTTTAAACAGAATGAAAAAAGTGTATTTTGCCTACATCACTGCTATTGGAAAATAGGGTAGAATCTATAACCACACACTGTGTATTCACCAGTGAGAAAATCAGAAATAAAATAGCAGATATTTCTTGGAAAAAGTGGTGACTTTGAGACTGAAAGACTGTGGGCATTTTCCCCCTGCAGGTGTTCCCTCCAGAAAACTCACTGAAATAGAAGGCATTTGTTGAGCTCACGAGATTCTAAAAGCATATTTTTATTTAGGAGAATCTATTGCAATCTGGGGGCAATTTTCAGATCTACCTTTATTTGGCATAAGCTGAGACAATTCTAAGAAATTTCCAGTGTAGATCATTAAATTGCTTAAAATATTGAATAAGTGAGTTCATTATCAATTATTTAACTGACATGAGGGTTTTTTCTTGTTATTATTCCTTAGTTAAATCGTGAAAGTTCTCTACAGTCTGTTTTATCTTTGAGGACCTTTGCCAACCCATCTCATGTGGAAAGGTTGTCCACAGAAATGGCATTGCAAGCTTCAGACAAAGAACTTTGTTTCCAATGGTATATCCCTCCCCTGGACCGACCTCCAGAGGAAACAGAGCCCATGGTATGTTATATAATGACTGAGCTAAACTTTCCCAAGGTATAAAGTTCAATAAGGCTTTATAACTTGGACAGGATTGGGCATCAATCTCTGAACTCCTGGAGATTGCACAGTGACTCACAATCTAGGAGAGTGTTGAAAAATGGGTCAAGCTTTTAAAAATGGAACAGTTGGTCAATATCACCTTTTGCAGAGGAACCTTCCACTACAGAATTCCTTTGATTGCTGCTTTCTCTAAGAAGAGCCTCGGGCTTTTCTTTTTTTGTTCCATAACATATTGGCCATATAGTTCTTCCCTATTCAGCATTTTTATTTGCTTTTCTGTCTTCTTTGCAGGCCCACTCTGGCCCTTCCCAGCACTTGATTGTTGTCCCCTCTAGCTGTGCCTCTGGTAGCTTCTGCACATCCTTGACTCATATGACCCCTGTCAAATCATTAAACCTACTGGGTTTGCCTCTCTTTGTTCTCTGCCATCACTTCCCACATGGGCCTTCATCCTGCTTCTTTAGGCTGGGAGCCTGCTACTAACTGTTGGCCAATTATATATCTCTTTCTACTCAGAAAAAAAAACAGAAACTCTGGCATAGATACACTTTTAGATATACTTAAAACTATTCCTTCCCTTTTTAAATATACTCATCCCCTAGAATCTTTTAGGGATTGGTTCCAGGCCTCCCCAAGGGTACTGAAATCCATGCATGCTCAAATCTCTTTTATACAATGGTATTGTATTTGCATATAACCTACACAAGTCCGCCCATATACCTCGAGATTACTTATGACACCCAAGACACTGTAAATGCTATGTAAGTGTTGGTTAGGCTGTATTGTTTATACAAAATGGTTGTATGTACTCAGCACAGGTACAGACACATTTTCCCCCCAATACCTTGAATCTTCTGTTAGTTGAGCTTGCAAGTGCGGAGCCCCTGGATGACCACATGTACTTTCTTTCTCCCTCTTCCCAGCTCACATCCTTGTTGGGTGTTACATGTACATTTTTAAAAAGATGACTCGGTACCATTTAGGGAAGTTTGCTGCACTAATGTTCAAATTGTGGTTCTAAGAATATTAATAAGTCTGGGAATCAATGGAATAGATATGAGTAGCATTTATAAAATGAAACAAAACACAAGAGAAAATATTAGAATGCTTCCTGTAAAGTAGGTAGAAAGGCATCCTAAACCTTTTTTTGTCTCATGGTATATACTGCTAAAAGCAAAATTTCCTAGGTAGGTTGTTTTCATCTTATATCATTATTCAGAAACATAAAACATAATGCTTACCTGTGCAACTAGGTTTGAAAAATAAGGAATAAAGGTAAAAGTTTAATTTCACAAAGTCATGGAAACATCAGATCCCTGTGTTGGAAGAGTAATTGGGACAGGATGACCTGGGATGTCTAAGTACTGCCTTTAAAACAACAGCATACTAATATGGAAGAAGTAAAAATATATGTGTCATAGTTAGAATAACAAGATTTTGCCCATAAACAGCCCTGCCCTACAATCAACAAGCGTTCATAAACAGGTAGACTTTAGAGATTAAAAGCGAAGATCCAACTAACAAATTCTGTTTTAAGCACAATAATTTTCTCAAGACAGAAGAAAATATGTAGAACACCCAGTTCTACCATTTCTTAGTTTAGGTGCATTTCTCTTTCTTTTTCTTTTTTTCAATTTTAATAGTAAGTGTGTATATTTTGTTCAAGATTAAAGACAGTTGCTTTCTTTACTTAGGCAAAAAATTGAGAAATAGTGTCTTATATGAATTAAATCATCTTAGATCCCCTATCGTACCTTCTTTAGAAGAGAATATTGAAATTTTTTTACATTCTTTTTTTAAAAAATTAAAGAGAATAAGATAATAGTGAAAAAAGCATTAAAATGATGTACACTTTCACTAAACAAAGTAATTCAACAATGGTTTTTATATTGCATATTATTGTCTTCAGATTATTTGTTCAGATTACCAGATATAAGCATGCAATATTGGTGAAAAAAATTATAGGGGGCTAGTGGGATAGCTCAGTGGACTAAAGTGCCACTTAGACGAGCCTAGGCAAGTCAGGGACCACAGTTTGATCCCCAGCACCACATGCCATGCCAGCCCTGCCCCCAGGTATAGTGGCATATACCTGTAATCCCAGCACTTGGGAGGCTGAAAACAGGATGATCACTATGAGTCTGAACTGCATAGTGAGATTCTACAACCAAATACATTAAGAGAAGAAAATAATTAAGAACTTAAAAAAAGAAAGAGAAAAAAATTAAGCCTTATAATTGCTCCTTTCAACAGACCAGCAGAAATCGGCAGTGCAATTATCCAAGCTATCCTGTTATTCAGAAGGCAAAATGGTTTCAATATTCCCCCCTGTTTCATTTCTCTTTCTTTCTTTCTTTCTTTCTTTCTTTCTTTCTTTCTTTCTTTCTTTCTTTCTTTCTTTCTTTCTTTCTTTCTTTCTTTTCTTCACCCCAGTTGTTCCTTCCCTTTCTTTCCCTTTCACAGTATCTATTGTATCTTTCAGATTTTATTTATTCTTTCAGGGATAACACTGAGATTTGATGTTTTAAATATTGTGCATGTATGAACCATCATTTTAGGACTTTAGTGTTTTTTGTTGAATAACTGGCTGAAGCTCATGCAATCCATAGCATAATAATAGTGAAAACTTGTGTAGAGGTCATTGTGTTCAAGATACTTCATTACACTAACTCTGTCAGGTAAGTGACATTGTTAGTGACATCTCATGCAAAAGGAGACTGAGACACAGGTTGGAGCAGTGCTGCTCTTCAAGGCATCACATCACAGCAGTCTGATGCCAGAGTCTGTGCTTTTAGGCAGAGGAGCCTTTGGAGTCCTCAGGTGGTGGCTGCAGGCTCACCTTGCCTCTGAAGAGGACAAGAAGAAAAACTAATATCTGCTTCACACTTTAGAGTCTCCAGGGACTGTGTAGGTCATTGTGTAACACAGTGAGTTCACATCACTTCTTCCACCTACTTGATTAATTTCATTGTACCAACAGCATTGAAGCAGAAATGTCAGTAGGAACCAGGGATGCCTTAGAGTAGAAATGCTGGCACTGGGAATTCTGATATGAATTTCTTTTGATAAATCAGAAAGATAAATATCTCCATGTCATTGTCCTTTGAGTCAAATTCATAACTTGGAAATGTTTAACTTTTTAGTGTAGGAAGTAGAAATTAACCATTTAAATAATTAATCTTTAGTAGAATATAATAGAACTATATGTCAAGGTACTCATTGGTGCTTCATCGCAACATAAGCATCTCTTGAAAATTTCAGTATCTTATAAGAACAGACATCAAAAACTATTATTTTAATGAATTTCCCAGATACTGGTCTTAACGATAGCTGTGAAGAGCAGTTAAATCAGAGCACCATATCACCACAGCCCATCCACACAAAGGTGGAGCCCCGACCCCAGATTGCATGATCGCCAGATTTGGCTCAACTTTGTACCTCAGCGCCTTGAACTTTATCCTGCCCGATTGTCCTGATGCTTCTTACATTCAGGTTCCCACTTTTGGTTCAGAACAAGATTTGAGTTATGTTTATAACTTGATCACGCTAAAAAAAACTAGAGCTCAGAATTGGTAGAGAGGAAGGATAATAAAGATTCAACAAGCCTGAGGCCACCAAAGACTCAGGCAGACAAGCATGACCAAGTACAGAAATCCCATCAAGCAAGACACTGAAAAGCATGACCGCTGACATGGTGCCAAGAGTTCTGTGTATTTAGGGCACAAATCCAGGCAGTCTGGGAGATAAAGACATGATGTTAGTGCTGTTTTCTGGAGGTTCAGGGTCCCAGATAAGAGGTCATGAATTCAAGACGTATTCAAGATGTATATTCATCAGGACCTTAGGAAAACACATGGGATGGCAGGATAGCAAAAGCCCTGGTCATTGTGAACAGATCTAAATGTCCAGGGAGCTCACTCTGTTGAACAGGACATGGTGCATTTATGTACTGTGGACCAGAATAATAAGATGAGATAGCTTGCTCTCCAGGAAGTTGCTGTCTTACCTGAGGAATATTTTGTATCTTTCTTCACGTAGTCCACATCACACGTAGGATCAGGGTCAGTACTACAAATAGAAACAGCAGTAGAATCCAGGTGCAAATCACCAACATGCACATTTTCTGTATGAAAAAAAAAAGTTACCAGATGGTGCAGGCTGCTCTTTTGTGAGTTTCAGACTGCAAGACTTGCCTGCTTTAGTCACCAGTGGATACTGTCCCTTTAGATGTGGTCAAGGACCCACATCATGATGTTACCCTGAGCAGATAACAGCTGCAGTAAACTAACGGAAATTATTCAGAAGGCAAAATGATTTAAAATGTCTGTAAAGAAAGTTTTATTTTAACACTTAATGTTTTCTATGCATGGAAATCTGGAATTTTTATCCTTGTATATCTCTTCCCACCCTAACTTGCTTATCTACTGCCTGTCTATATATTAACTTATTCTGAATACTCAAAATGTAAATTCTTTCCACCTAACTATAATCTCCTTCCAACCCAGCCATGCCCCTGGTCATCACCATTCTACTCTACTGTGTTATCCAGTAGTTGTTTTTGAGTCTGGCTTATTTCAGGTAATATTACGTATTCTGGGTTCACTCCTATGGCCACAGGTGACAGGATGTCACCCCTTTATAGCTAATGAGCATTCCATTGTGAATATTTTCTTTATGCACCCCCAGCTGATGGAAACTAGAGCCACTTCATAGCTTGGCCATGGTGAGCAGGGCTGGAAATGCATTAAAGTGCAGATGTATCTTTGCACACTCATTCTCTGTGTATCCAGCGGTGGGATATTATGACTTTGCAAGCTCTGGGAGTTTCTTCTATGCTCTGTGTACTGAAATTCTATGATGCGTCTTGGTGTCGTCTTTCATCCATTTCAGTCCTGGATGTTTAGGGCACCCCTGTACAATCTGGTAAGCAGTATTTTTCAGTCTACAGAGATGCCTTATTTTATGATTCTCTCCCTTTGTTGATTTCTGTATCTTCTTGAATAATGAACATATTAGGTTGTTTAATTTTCTTGTCTTTTTTCTGTTACCCAGGCTTTTACATTTGGATTTCACTTTGGGGGACATAGATTCAACTTTATGTTTCAAATCTTTTGTTGGTTATTTAGTTGCTGTGATTATATTTTTAAGAGCTCCTTCTTGTTCCCTGGTTGTTTGATTTTAATTGCACTGTGTTATTGCTTCATATTTGTCCTTCTCTCATGAGGTGTTAATCATGGTTTTATTGAAGGTTTCTTCTGCACTCTGAATTGTATCTGATTCCCCAAACTCTTTTCTTTCTCTGGTTTGGATTTTGCCTTTATTTCCTGGCCAATGGTCTTGGCTGTCTATTCATGCTTGGAGCAAGGCACTGAATCAGGCTTTGGGTCAGGCTTATTGATCCAGAGCTCTCATTACAGGATCATTGAAAAGGAACCAGCAGCTCCCTATCTAGGGTTTTTCTCTTTAACTGGACAGTTCCCCAAAAGAGGATTTTCTGGGACTTCTGTTTGGGTATCTATATTCTGGAAAGGGACTGTTGGTGGGGTAGAAGAATATATGTCATTCAGAATACATTAATTGTAGTATTTCTGCTATAGTACCTACCCTTACTGCTAATGTCTCTGAATATAGAACCTCTCTGATTTAATATCAGAACAGCATGGAAGAAGATTGGCCAAAAGGGAGATGAGAAAGAAAAGGGAGCTCTGCAGGCCTGGGCCCACAGAGGAGCTGAGAGGGAGGTTGTGCAGCCCTGCTGTTTGCAACCCCTGCCACTCCCACCTCTGAGGGTACCTGAGCCCCTGGCCCTGGACAGCTTTCTGGTTTCAGGTCCTACTTTGATTTTCAAGGAAGCAGAGATAACTGCAAGGATTTAATTAGTCAGTTTTGATGGTCAGCCCTGGGTCTCGGCTTTGTTAGATCTAAGCTGAGAGAATTAGACCAGATCATCTCTCAGGTTCCATGAGTCTCAAATTCTGTGAGTTTGTGACTGGAAGTCGGGACTGTATCATATGGGGCTGATAGCAAAACCTGTCAGAATCTGAAGAAAAGGGGGATTATGAGAGTGTGAGTTGTCAAGTGCAAGGACTCCCTAGAGAAAGGAGTGAAGAGTGAGGGGTGGCCTGAGAAGTGGAGAAGAGGGAAAAGAATGACTCGAGTTAATTCCTGGGAATGGGTAGAATACTGAAGGGAAAAATATAGATAGGAGATGGAACAGTTAGATATTCACCAGGTAGGTGTTAGAGCTGGCAAGAAAGGCTGTTCAAAGGCTGAAACTTGAACTTCATTGAAGTACAGAATGTTACTCTTCAAAAATAATTTTGTATTGCTAAATAGTGTTAGATTTTCATCTTATTACCTTTGCACAATTCTCATTACTATCATTTCCTTTTAAAGTGAGTTGCAAGGGCTGAGAGACTCAGGTTTCATATTTCTTTTTTTTTTTGTCTTTTTGAGACAGGGTCTCACTATGCAGTTCAGGCTGGCCTTAAGCTCACTTTGTAGCTCAGGCTGGTCTCGAACTCACAACAATCCTCCTGCCTCAGCCTCCCGAGTGCTGGGATTACAGGCCTGCGCCACCACGCCCGGCTAAGGTTTCATATTTCTTTCCTAAAGAAAAAACTTTACAAAGTGCAGTATTAGTTTTTTTTTTAAATAATTTCATTGAGAAACAAAAAGCAATGAGATAGTTTCAAAACTAATTAGTAGGACAGTTTCAATAATAAATACATTGCATATTGTTGTCTTAGTGGTTATTCATTGTATATGATGCAGACATGATATCCTGTTCACAAACACTATTAGAACAAATCTTTCTATTCATTGAATTAAGAGAAAGTAGCTATATATCTATCCTATTTTGAATATACAGATACAAAATGGTCCTTCATTTGTATCCCCTTTTTTTGTTTAGATTTGTTAGAGATGGGTATTCCATTATCATTTAAATATCATAGGTGCATGAATGCAGCAAAATATTTCCACATAGTCCAGTTGTATTAGTTTTTGAGGGCTGAGGCTAAATGTTATGAGGCAGCATGATTTTGCTATTTGATTTTCTTTTTCTTACAGGTTTTATTATTGTATGCATATAATATGAAGTCTGTGAAGATTACAGATATCAGAAATTCCACCTCCAATAACCTATGTGTTGGCTCTTTGTGGCTTCCACTGAAAAGGTAAGTAAAGACAAGTCAGCCCCCGGGCTAACCTATATGGACAGCTGCTTCCGGAAGGCAAGGGTGAAGTACGAGGGACCCTCACCTGATGTTTTCGAATGAATCTTTGTTTTCTTTAGAGAAGCATTGTAGCCATGAACGCTGTCTCATGAACGCTGCAGGATAAACTCTGCATCCCATATGTGTGACTTAAGTGCCAGGGATTCCCCTTACCAAATCACAATGTTGAACAGTGCCTTTAACTGTTGCATGCCTCTATTTCCCCAGTTGGAAAATTAGCAGTAACAACAGTGTCTGGGGTTGCTGGAGGGAGGCCTCACAGGACACTTCTTAGAGATTGCAGATTGTACAAGGATATTGTCTGCAGTATATTTTGCCTTCAGTTTTGGTGTATATAGCTAATGCATAGCTCCCTGTGGGTTGCAAGACGAAGCTCAGACTCCCATATCCTTGTCTCTGTGTTTATACTTACTTTCCATCGTCCCAAAGCCTGTGGCAGCCACGAGTTCTCTTCCCTCTTCACAAGACTGGGCCACCTCAAGCTTTTGCTCACTCTTGGCTTCTCTTTCCCTATTCTACTCTACCAACTTTTTAAAATTAAAAACCTCTTTTATTACTTAATCTTAACAACACCGTCTATGGCCCTCGGATGTTGGCTTCTATTTCTTTCATCATGAGATGGGAAGGCTGCTCCCTGTGCTCTGCGCTTGTGGGTTATCATGGCATCAGCCCTGGCAGCTGAGGGGCGCACCTTGTCCGCCTGCGTCAGGCACCTTGGCAGAAGCAGGGGTGAGAGAACTATGCCATCTGCTCCTCTGCAGAGTCCCTCCCGTGCTCCTGATGTTCATGTTGAAGGGTTTCTTTATCTCCCCATGAAAGAGAATAAAACAAGAGCCATTTCAAATGTTGAACAACTTCCACTCATTTGACTTTTTTTTTTTTTTTCTGTTTTTGAGAAAAATAGCCAAAAATCCCCATAGGTATGGGTCATGCGGCAGCAGAGCTAAGCAACAAAGTAAGTAATTTTTCACTTGCCTTATAAATCCATGGGATTTTTTTTCAGACCCATATGATGAAAATATTTATAGCATTTGCAGTATAGAAAGTCAACAACTGCTATGCTTTATTTTTATTCCAAAACATTCTTAATTTTGTTGTGTTTATAATTAATAATCAAGTTACTCGACAGGAACTAGTCCTGTCACTGAGGCCACTGAGTTTTGCAGCTGACCTGTCCTTTGGTAGCACTGTGCTAAGGGACCACTTCTGTACTTTGGGCAGCCTTCCCTACTTTCCGAAGAAGGTCAAAGTCAGGACTCGCTTATCCTTTAGGAAGCAGCACCAGCGTAAATTGGGTCAGAAAAGAGGTCAGCCAGACCAAATTCTCTTTTCATTCTCTACTTTTTAAAAAGCTACCATTTAAGTACTCCAAAAGAAAAATATTTTTAATTTTTATATATTTTTCTTACAACAACAAAGAATAAATAAAGTTCATAGCAAACTCACCTGAGGAGTCTCTGTGTGGTTCAGAGCAGCAGCTCTGCTGTCTGAGCAAGAGCAAGTTCTCTCTGTCTCTACTTTTAAAACCTCCTGTCACTCCAGCATTCAGGCAGCTACTTCCAGCTGCCTCCTGCTCTCCAGGCCATGATGGAGGGGTGCAGGATGCCCAGGGAGTGGAGGCCATGGGAAGCTGGTCCAGCCCCAGTAGGAGAAAGATGCTTGTGTGTAGCACCAGGGTGGCCCAAAACCTCATCTCGCACTAACCTGGGGGAAGGGGAAGTGGAGGAGTAAAGGAGAGGGCGGTGAGCCCGAAGCCAGGCCGGCGAGCACAGCGAGCACAGGAAGGGCTTTTTACAGGACTGTATGGTGCCATTTCCTCTGCGGGAGACATTACTGCAGTTTGGAGCATTTGTGAACAATCTGCAACCCAAACACCAAGGCATAGCCTATCTTCCCTGCAGTCTCGAGGAGTATGAGAGAAGGCTATGCTTCTCTTTTTCTTTTTTTGTTTTTGAGAAGGCGGGAATTGGATCTAGGGTCCTGTGTAGGCACTGTGTGTTGTCTGCCTCTCAGTGGTCCTGTGCCATTTTGGGAAGAGAAATAAGTTTTTTTTTTTTTTTTTTTTTCTTCTCAGTATTAGAATGAAGAATAGTGTTTTAGAATACCATCTTTTCTTTATGTACTTTTGATAGTGGAGAATTTATATCATTATATATTTTCTTCTACAAAAGCCCTGTGAATTAAATGAAATGGGCTTTATTATTTTAATCTTGCAGAAGAAACGTCAGGGGCTTAGAGGTTATGTGACTCACTCTAGGTCATGTGGCTGGCTGTGATGGAACCAGGTATGACTCACCAAGTCCATGGGGTGATGATTCAGACCCCTGTCCAGGGTATCAGGCAGCGTTTCCAACATCCTTCGGGGTTCGGCCCTCTCTCCAGGGTAGCAAGCAGGCAGTGTTCCCAGCATCATTCGGGGTGATCCATTTTGTAAGTGAATAAGTTTTCCAAATAAGCTCTTAATAACAAATCTTTATGTTGTAACACTTGTCTCTTTAGTAGAAAAGTTTCCAAAGTATACTGCTTCAATTAAAAGCCCTGTGTATAATGAAAGACTTGTAATATTTGATTGCTGAGAACCATCATTAGGAGAATCATGTAGTACTCCAGGCTGCAAATGAGGGGGCCTGCGGAAGGGTGGGGAATCGACAGTTTCATGTACACTGGGGATTCCACTTGGCTTCTGGACCATTTCCTTGTTTTTCACGATTCCCTTCCTGCTCGGGTGGAGACAGGAATGCTCACATGCATGTATCCATACTGGGTCCCTAGGATAGCCTCACTGAGACCCACCACACCAGTGGCTCTTTACTTCTTTCCATTGCAAACCTACCTTTCTTTTTTCTTTTTCTTTTTTTAATATGGAGTTTTAGGACCAGGTCTACAGGGTGTAAAGATCTCACTACATAAGTCAGACTCGTAGTGATCCTCCTGCTTTCAGCCTCCCAAGGGCTAGGATTTCAGGGGAACACCACCATACCCAGTTCCGATTGTCTCAGTGCACCCTGTGGGTGGAACAGCAGGGCATGCCAGGGATCAAACTCAAGCCACTGCGCTCTGCTGAAGCAGGCACTTTAGTCCGCTGAGCTAGCTGGCCGGCCCCAAACCTACCTTTCTTCTCCATTCCACTGGCCCACCTGTACCCTTGGAACAGCCTCTGTCCATGAGCCGGGGCCTCTGAAGTTCTGTGTCTTCAGCATTTTGCCACTGTGTCATCTGCTTCTTCTTTGGCTCTTGCTTTTCCTCTCCAGCTCTCCTCCTCTGCTATTTCTGCCCAGTACACGGTATGTATGGGCCCCCTGACTGGCTTTTTTTCAGCCCTTACTAAGTTGTCAAACCCTTACCTCGAGACAGGCAGATGACCTATAGCATGGTGCTGAGATTGACACAGGGATGATAGACTAGAGTTTCCTAGCCAGTGTAACATTTGTTTTCTTTATTTTCGTCTTCGGCAGTATCTGGGGCATTCCTTTCTTTTATCCATGCCCCGTTCATCATGTGGTATATACCTGTAAACCTCAGCATGTATGTGGATGCTTTTGGGGTTGTGCCTCTTAGCTCCTTTGCTCACGTTTCTTGAAGGAGGGAATGAGTGAGGATGTGACAACTGGTGTTGTCAGAAATCTGATAAGTGAAGCCTTATTCATACATCTTATTGCCTGATAAAATAAGCCTGGGCTGCTCTTAACTTTTCAAATAAAATGCACATATATTTGTTATTTTCAGGGTTATTTCCATTCACGAGCAACTATCTAATCTTGCACAAATAGCTGAAATATCATTGCCATCAATTCCTGAAATTACTTCCTATGAAGATGTACATGAAAGGGAAAAAATGGCCGTGAAGCCAATTGATAGAGATATGGAAGTAAGTGGCTAAATGATAAAAAACAGCTTTGCTGTTGCAGGGTGGGACCTGCTACACGTATGTACTTATTTTTTACTTCATAAAAGCATAAAAATACACTAAGCGTGAACTTCTTGATTCTTCCTGCTATTTTCCTTGCTTATCATATCAGATGGGGCCAAACTTTTTGACATGTCGGTTGTGTTTGCATCAAAGCTCTCCTCAGCATACTCATGACAAGAATCTGATAGTGAATAAGAAAAATGCCAATCTAGAAAAACTGTTTCACATATAATGGTGAACCACAAGAAATGATCCTTTTACCTTTATAAAATCACTTTTACAGTTTAGCTTTTCATTTTCTTTATTTTAAAGAGACAGAAAACTCCTAATAAAATGATACAGAATTTCAAAACAAGATGATAGGAAATTAACCATGGTTATTACATTGGATATTGTTATCTTCAAATCTCAGATTACCAGGTATAGGCACATTTTAGCTTTATTTATTTAACGTATTTTAGTACAGGATCTACAGGGTCTCACTACACAGATCGGACTCATAGCAATCCTCCTCTTTTCAACCTCCCAAGCACTGGCTTTGTTATTTAAATGTTTTTATTATCTAACTGCATAAATAAAAACTGGAAAATATAGATAAGCATACACTCTTTCAGATACCTTATGCATATGCATTTTTCTCAACCAAACACAGGATGGGGGATCATTCTGTTCGTGTGCTATTAATCTAAACACAAGGCAGAGAGGGGTTTGTGTCAAAGAAAGTCTGTGCTTTGGAGGAGACAAGAGGAGTGTTTTCCTCCTATCCAATCTGTCTGCAGTGCAGAACCCATTGAGAAATGGGACACAAGCGACGCACATGGGGAGACTGAAATATCAGCATCATTACTCATAGTGCTGGGCTGCTGTGAATGTGCAGCCAAGTGAGTGCGTTAATATTTTACCACGGAATTAGCCAGACTTTCTACCTTGGCGCAGAGTCCTGTGGATGTGTGACCACAGGCCTCCCCACTCCCCTTCTGCCCCCTGCCAAGCTTACTATGGGGAGGAAGTGGAGAATAATGGGCCTGCAGGTAGGGTGCCTGCAAAGCTCCTCAGCAAAGGTCCTGAGAGATTGAGCCAGGTTTGCAGGCTGGCTTCTCTCAAACTTCCCATGCATCAGTTCTTTTCTCCTGGGATAAATCAGTAATGGGTCCGAAGCAGCTGCAGCGTCCTCCTTTCTTTGAGAAGTGGAAATTCCTCACCCTCTTTGGGGTAGGGATAGAAAATGCATGCTTTCCCCCAACACTATCTATGTATTGCATTTGTATGTTCATCCTCTTTTCATGAAATATAATTTGCAATTCTGATGGATATTCTTGAAAGAACCAAACAGCTCAAACTGGCCTAAAATGAAAGGGAATTCTCTGCCCAGGCTGTCTGCATTTTGCAGTACTGCTTGACACACACAAATGCTTTCACCTCATTTAGGTGTTTCTTTTGTTATTTGTTTCTGGATCTATAAATAATATGAGAAGTAACAGACTGCCTTAAACTGTTAATGGGCCAGCTGGGGCTGGTTCCATGTCTCCTCATGCTGGCCTCCGGGCTGGTGACGCAGCCACTATAGGGAACGTGAAAGAGGGACATCACACGCTGGCTTTGAGTTTCCTTCCTAGCACATGCATTGCCATTTGTTGGCTGAGTGAGTTACACTGTGTCAACAGTTTCACTACCGTCATCTTGGAAAAAGGAAAGCCAGAAATATGGTTGACTACTACTAATGAAAGCCTTAAAATCAGGATTTTTTTTTTTTCTTGAAGTATCTGTTGATTTAATGTTCTAGTGAATAGAGATTTAGGTAAGTTATTGCTTCCAACTCCTCCTTTTTCTTTCTTTTCTTGCTATTATTACATCACAAAATTTAGTTAGACCAATATTTAGGGCTTACATTGTTATGACCATGTGAAGATTGTTTACAAGTGACTCAGGTAGTATGCTATGGTCATCTTTGTTTGGACATTTGCTTTCTCTCTTCCCTTCCTCTCCCCTCCTTTCTCCACCCATCCTTTTCCTTCCTGTTCCTTTCCCCTTCCCTTCCCTCCCCTTCCCTTCCTATTTCCTTTCAATATAGGAGAAATATAATCCCAACCTGCTGGGTGTTAGATGTGCTGAGTTTGTGTCCTCTGAAATTGAAGAATGAATTCTAAAGAACAAAGGAATTCAAGAGTAGGATAGGCTTATTGTGAGATCTCTCCTGAGTGACAGGACGCATCCCAGAAGCGGGTTGTCACCAAGATCATTTCCCTAAGAATGTTTTATAAAGCAAAATCCTGAGGTAGGTACAAAATCACAAAATAAGTCAAACTTTAATCAACCTGTAAGACACAAGTGTAGCTGTTTCTCTAATACTGATCCAGTAGGGAAGCAGATCACGTAGCAAGAACAAAGGCATTTGGGGAAGAGATGAACCTGGATGCTCTGACAAGAGCATTAACTTTTTCTGTTTATTGCGCTGATTTTGCATGTAGGTTCCTGCTCACTGTATCACATGTATCTCAGTTACTCTTCTTTCTTTGCTGGTACAAATACCCAACACCCAAAATGAAGGAGGGAAAGGTTTATTTAGCTCACAGTTACTGGAGGTTTCAGTCCATACTTAGCTGGCTCCACGGCAGAGGGGCACATGGCAGAGAGCAGCAGTTCATGGTGGCAGAAGAGCAACAACAACAAAGAGCAATGAGCAATGGATAAAGAAAGTCTGTCATTCTGTTATATTACATTCAGGCTCCCAGCCCCAGGCTGGGGGAAGTACTCACACCCATAATCCCAGCAGTACTAAGACCCATAATCCCAGCCTTGGATCACATATAATCCCAGTGGATCATGAGTTAATCACAAACTCTAGAAGTCCCCACCCCATGACTACATAAGGCTTTGGGGGGACAACTAGAAACCATTAACAACATGTTACCTCAGTTCTGTGTTCCTCCTCCAACCTGCCTTCCTCCCTTCTAGTTGGAGCCTGGCTGCCCTTCGTACCTGATGTGTGGCTCTGTCCTGTGTAGCCCTTTGCTGCTCTCCTGGTTGAGTTCCCATCCTGCTTTTGTTCCCTTTGTGTCTGGCTTGGAAGATTATTTTTCTTAAGTCATTTCCTTCTGGGTTAGTATTTCATTGGTTACTGATAACAAAATACTTTTTAATTCTTAAGCAGTATCATTATTGTTCTTAGCTTTCTTGCTTGTTCCATGTTAGTATGTAAAAGCTGACAGTTTTGCTGGTTTACAGAGTATACTTTGGCATTTTCAATCTCAATTACCAGTGGAGTGAGCAAACACAGTTCTCATTACAAAAAGGACTGGTGTAGATAAAAGAGAGTCTATCAGGTGAGCGTAGTTAGCCTTTGTGAAATGCCACTTGCCAGCATTTACATTTTCTGGGCTCTGTCCCTGGCTTTAGCGTAGAGCAGACATCTTAACATTTTGGTTACACATCCTTTCAGTGTTGTCAGATGCTACCATGTATGCTAAGGTCTTACAGCTATACAGTACTGAGTGTTTTATAGCCTCCAGCAATTAGATAGCTCAGACTGTCTCAAACTCAGGAGATTAGATAGATCGAAAGATATAGATAGATAGATAGATATTTCTTTTATGAAGTGTACATTACCCACTCCTGCCTATTTCCAAGAAGAATTCGGTGCTTTCATTTTCATACTGCTTTTGGAGCGTACTTATAATCACAGTTTTTCAGTTGTAGACAAAACTCACCAGATTGCGGTTCTTTCAGCCATAGTTCAGAATATTCTTTGACAAAATGGTCCCTAAACCCACTTGTACAAAGTTCGTATTTGGAAAATGATTATTTCCTCCCAAACTAATGTGTTTTCTACTTAGGTTATCTGGGGCAGGACAGAGTTTCTAAGACTAAAGGATTCTAGAAGCCCACTCCGTTACCCTTTCCAGGAGTTAATTTTCTTCTCAAGTCTCCAAGAAATGGCCTTTTCCCAAAAATACTGCTTTGAAATAGGAAGCAGGGCTCTTGGGGTGAACTCTCCAGAATATCCCTGGCAGTCAGATGTGGGTGTGAAACTCATTGCAAGGAACCGAGTTTTTGAGTGTGGCTAGAAACAAAGTGGATCTCCGCAGGGCTGAGAGGTAGGAAAGGCTGAAGGTGAATGGAAGAGGGAAGCCCTGCCTCAGTGAAGGTTTGGGGCCTGATTTTCTGTCTGGACTTGAGTAGCTTGTGTGAGCAGAGCAAACTGGTTTGTCTTGTTTTAGCCAGGGACTCACTGTGTATTCTAAGTACCTGACTATGGATGTCTGAGTTGCAAGCTTTCACAGGTACAAGTGGACCCCCCAGTGCCGAGATTCACAGATGCGAATGTCTCACAGACACTGTCGCAGCTGTGCTCTGTGTGTCTTCTGCGTAGTGTGACAGTGCACAGGGGGACAGTGCTCAGTGCCAGCCCAGGATGTTCAGAAGCCAGCGGAGAAGCAGTGGCGAGGAGAGGATGGCTAGGAAGTGCAGAGCACTAACCCGGGAAACAAATCTGAAGAGTGAAGTGTAAGACTCACTTTGTCAGGCTTATGAATGGATCTGACTTCTGAATGTTCTCTTGGAATGGAACTCGTTCATGAGTTGGAGACTTGCTGTACATTAGCCTGAACTTGAACTTACTGCATGGCCCAGGTTGGCCTCAAATTCCCAGCGAATCTCCTGCATCAGCTTCCTGAGTGATGAGATTATAGGGATGTGCTACCACGCCTGGCCAGACAAGCTGTTTTTAATCTTGATATTCTCTTTCATATTTTTTAATTTGTCTTACTTAGGAAATGTTTCTTTAGCTTTAAAGTAAGCACTTATTCTACTGAGCCATCTCCCTAGCCCCTCTCACAATATTTGAAAGTTAAGAAACTGAAGTAATAGATAAATTTTACTCCCCCCATACAAAGCAGCTCTTGAAAAAAATCTAGATTCAAAGTTATACCAAATAAATCGCATTGACTAAATTTGCTAGTTTGTTGTCATGACAACCACCACTTGGAGCTAATTAGAAGTTAACTAGGACACTTGAAGAGATCGATTCTGGTTTTGAATCGGGTGCGATTTCATAGCTTCTATAATCTTTTTCTATTACAGTGTGTATTTTTGGTGAGGTATTGACTGTGAGAGGCCAAAGATGTGCCTTTGGCTGATACATGAGGTAGTGAATTTCCATTCCTTTTTTCTTTCTCACTCTGCTACATTTTCTTTTTCTTCTGCTCTCTTCTTGGGGAAATCCCTGGGATTCAGCATAAGCCAACAACTTTAGAACATAGTATTAATTTAAGATCAATGGCAAAGGCTGTGGCACAGGTGTTCTGACCACTTTTGGCTTGAAAAGTTTGTGCTTCCTACTAAAATGAGCTATGCTGGCTCCAAATGACCGACTTATTGTAATCTGTCATTCAGAGCTGGCAGATATAATCAGGGATGCTTTGGAAGGGAGGGGAGATGCAAACCATCCTGATGTTAAGATGCAAACATTTCATTTGGAATGACAGATGCCAAGAGAGGAACCTTAACATATGTTACGTCATGTAAGGTTCATTCAGCAAATGTTTATGGAATGCCTAGATGGTACAGGGCAGTTAAAATTAGTATATAACCAACACATGCACCATATTAAATTATATGGAAACAGAGACCAAAATACAATCATCAGACATTATCATGAATTAGCAAACCTTCTCTAAGAAACCATTTGTGTACAAGTTTTCCAGGCTTGGGGAAGAAGAGACATATGGAAATCAATACTGCTGGGTCCCTGTCGTAGAGATGCTTGATGATGTGTGTGTGTGTGCTCATAGGTTATTCACAATGATCCAAGGTCCTGGTAGCCCTGTGTTAGCAAAGTGTTGTGTTTGCAATTTGGTCTTTAAAGCTATTCTTTACAGAATCTTTTCTAGGAGGTCCATAGATAAATCCTTTAACTATACACAGTGAAACCACTAAATCTTTTTTTCCAACCTTATTAGCTAGTTTTTGTAATCATGAAAATCGACGCAGTGTACTTATGAGCAAAAGAGCTTTATTTAGCTTCCTGTTTTGAAGATCCAAACAGCATGGTACAAAATGGCCCTGGCTCTGGCCTGTGATGAGTGGCAGATGGTAGAGTGCTTGCTGAAGACGGGGCGTGGCCTAAGTGGAAGCAGAGCTGGAGCCGAGTACGGCAGGCTTGATTCTTTCCTAACAAGCTTCTCAAGAGAATCCCAGGATTGCACAACTTCTGTTTTGAGCATGCTTCCTAAGTAGAGTATCTTCAAGTCATCCCATGTGTCATCTTCATAGACAGGCATTGCACTGAAAAGAGACCTGGCAAAACTTGGGCAAGAGCCAGTCTGTGCTCTTCCTGCCTTCGCAGCCATGACACACTTCCAGCCATCTCGTGAGTCGGACAGATGAGCTCGCTGCTGCGTCTGTCCTGGTGTCTCTGGTGGCACGCTCACGTGAGGGGCGTGCAGCCCTCACCTCACATCAGCAGTTTCTCAGTGTACCTATCTGGTGCTCCTCAACACCAGGGAAGCAGGCTGTGGGTGAGAGGGGATTTCTGTTTGACAAATGTTGGAGACAGGCAACAAAGGCATCTATCAGGTAACAATTGCCCTCTTCATCTGCTTTGTGAGACAGCGCCACTTTCCTTGATTGCTCTTGATGGAGTCAGAAAAGTGACCATCCCGGCAGTTACTGAAATGGTTTCTATACCAAGAAAACATACTTCAGCCAGGCCTGAGAACTCGAGTAGGTGTAGAACTAAGCTACGTGAGAATGGCAGGAGGAGGTATGTGCACCTCTATCTGGCAGAGTGGCTGGGAGCCTGCAGCTTGCCGTCAAGGTGGTGCCTGACGTATTGTGGGCCTGCTGCCTGCCGTCAGTCCTCCTTGGCCACGTGAAGCCATCCCTCTTCCAGCTCTCTGCCCTATGGCCCTGGGAGCTTCCTTACCCATTTCTGTCTCACACCTCTGTCAGGACCACTTTGCTTTTAAGTTGTGGTCAGATTTTTTTTTTTTTTTTTTTTTTTTTTAGGCAGTCTCTATCTTTATTCCCTCAGTCTCCTTCTTCCCAATTTCCCATGATGAAATCCAGATTTTTTTGGTACCAAGATTCAAACTCAGAACCTTGAACTTGCCAGGAAGGTGCTTATGCTTTCGAGCTGTCTCCCTGCCCCAGATTCCTGGCTCTTGTATAAGCTTCTCTAACTGTACCTTATAGCCTGTTTGTCACTGTTCTCACCTGCAGACAGGATGGTTAGATCTTTTGTTCACTTTGTGTTCCCTGCTTGTCACCCACAGTTCCCTCCACTTGATGTCTCGACCTCACTCTAGTGGAAATCCTACTCTTTCCAGGCCCAGCTCCTGTCTACCTTCTTCCAGGAAGCCATCATTGTTAATCTTACCCAGACTTACTCTTCTTCACCTGTAGGATCCCATAATAGGTCACCTGAGCACATTCTGCTTGGTATTTAATTTAGTTCATTATGAGTCTATTTTTCTCCATAGTATCTCCATATAGATATCACAAGCATCTTGCATTTCATCTTACGCATTTAATATAATCTCTTGAATATATTTGTTAAACTGAATTGAATTAGATGTGTTTTTGTAACTTAAGAACTGGATGGTTTCTGTGTTGATGCGTTTATTAAAACAGATATAATATGGTGTGGGACTGTCAGGTCTACTGTTGGTTGGTTCTTTGTTTTAAGGTTTTAACCAGCATCAGTTGTAATTTAACAATGAATGTATTTTCTCACGTCATCCTTCTGAATGCTGGTTCACATATATATTAATACTGTGATTTAAAAAATGATTGCTTCCTTCTGGGAATTGCGATATGGGCATAACTTATCTCTGACAGTCCCATCATCATGATTCTTTCAGTTGTACGTAGAAAAGAAACCCTGGCTCAGGCAGAACAGGTTGGAGGAAAGAGGCTCAAATATGGTGGAAGGCAGTAAGTTGCCTCATGCAGAACCCAGGATGGGAGACAAGGCATAGTGGGCCTTACGGAAAATGGAAGCAGAACCTCAAGAACCAAGACTGCATGCAGGTTGGCAGGGCCTTGCTTCTGCCTCATCTTAGCGGCATTCTTTTACCCTCACTTCCTCCTCGGGGGTTCCCTTCCCTAATTCTCCCTGGTACATTCAGCTCCCACAGCCATTACCAACTGGAGTTTGTTTCTGTCCTCCTCCTCTACATGGTGGCAGAATGATAATCTGAGGCTGCCCCAGCTCAGGTCGGTGTGTCTCGGGTCTGACATCCACACATACCCACTGTTGTGTCCCAGCAGTCAAGGATACGGGCCGTGTCATCAGCCGATAATGTATGCACCTGTTGCCTCTCTGCCTTTCTTTCCATTCATTCTTCCTTCCTTCCTGACTTTTCCATTACCCTTTGGATAAACCATTTTCTAAGTCCAAATCTCTTCATTATAGGGCTTTTTTTTTTTTTTTCTCAGAAGAAAAGCAATTTCTGAAAGTCTTGCTTTGGTGCATATTTTTTTACTTGTTATTCCCCTGTAACATGAATTTCAACAATGAATATACACAGAATCCTAAAATATGTTATTCTTGATTAATTGCAGATCTTACATTTTATGGCCATCCTGTATTGTTTCAAATAACCCTGATTACTTAAGAATTGCAATTTCTGAGCCCTTCTGTTTCATATTCAGAACTGGATTTGAGCAATAATAAACAAGACAAATAAGTAGTTTACAATTTAATATACAGTATCTATAATAAAAGCAATCTCACTAGATGTCCTTATTTCCAGTGCATGATTATTGGATGTTGCTCTGAAGTAAAAGCTCTCTTCGTGCGTGACAGAGTGCCGACACCACTGACAGAGGTAGGTCCTTCTCCTCCCAGACTTCTCTTCTCCCTCACAAGGGTTATTACTGTGGAAAAGAAAACCCAGAAAACATCTCGATGCAAGTATCAAGGCCTCACCTTTCTGAATTAATGTGAAAAAGTGATGAATGTGAGCTTACAATAGTTTATGGCTTTGGTTAAAATATTCTTTATAAAAAATTTAATGAGTGAAGAAAATTATGAAGAAGGCCATTTCAAAACCACTTCAAATCTAGCATCAAGAGAATAACCCTAATTGACATTTGGAGAACATGTAGAACTTCTATGTTAGTGGGATTATACTCCACATTCTGTGAGCATTCTATAACTTGCTTTATGAAACAATAATGCAATGGAGATTTTTTAAAATTTGAAAGTCTATCCAGTCATATTTAATGGCTGAAAATAGCTTCTTTTGTGTATTTATTGTGCCAGGTACTATTTGTGTAGTTAGACGCTGATGGATCTTGACGTTGACAGACTCTAATACATACAGATTACTGTGTATTATTTCCTGAGTTAATTTTTAAGAATTGAATTTTGAAGTAAAAACCTGTATCTACTAGGGACTGGGGAGACAGCTCAGTGGCATAAGCAGCTTCTCTGGTAAGTGAAAGGCCCCAAGTTAGATCCCCTGTAACACATGTTGCACTGGCCACCGAAACTGGATGTGGTGGTGCGTGCCTGTAATTCCAGTGCTGGGGGAGCTGAGAAAGGAGGATCACTATGAGTACAAGCTGCATAGCAAGACTGTGTATCAATAAATAAATACATATTTTAAAAAGCTACATCTACTACCAATGAAAATTGTAATAAAATCAAACATGCACAAAATTTGTAATCTTAACAGTCTGAAAATACACAATGCAGTGGCATTAAGTGCATTCACAGTGCTTTGTGAACATTACTATCTTCCATCTGCATCTCTAGAGCTTTTCTTTGTCTTGTTTTGATTTTGGTACTGGGGATCAAACTCAGGACCTTGCACTTGCCAGGCAGGTGCTTATACCCATGAGCCATCTCCCTGACTTCTCGAACTTTTTATCATCCTAAACAAAACTTTGTACCAGCTGAACAATTAACTCCTAATCCTCATCATCCACCTTTCCAGCTCTGGTAACCTTTACTCTACTTTCTATCAGAACTGGTCTATTCTAGGCCTCGTGGGTAAATGGTGTTATGTAACAGGTATCCTGACATGTCTGGCTTATTTCATTTAGTATATTGTTTCCAGAGTTACCTACATTGCAGAATTCTCAAAGTTTTATTCCTTTGAAAGCTAAATAATATTCCATTGTGTCTTTACCCTATCTTTGTTCTACATACATCTGTTAATAGATGTTAAGGTTGTTTTCACCTGTTTCCTTTTGTAAATTCTTTTGTCATCAAGGAAGGTATACAGGTATCCATTTCACTTCCTGTTTTCAGTTCTTCAGGATACATCGTGTATTTAGGAGTGGAATTACTGGATCACAGCATCCACTGTGATTACCCTTTTGAGGAACCCAAACTATTCTTGGCACACTTGTATACTCCTTCCCATGATCTACAAGGTTTCTAATGCCTCTGCACTCTCACCAACTCCTGTTATTTTCTTTTGCATTTATTTTTTCATTTTTTATTCTTCATTTTTGTTACAGGGTCTCACTACATAGTTCAGCCTCATAGTGATGATCCTGTCTCAGGCTCCTTTGTGATGGGATTATAGGCTTGTGCTACCACACCTGGTTCTGGGGCCAGCACAGTGCACCCAGCGGTCCCAGGCTGGCATGGTGCATGGTACTGGGGATCAAACTTGGGACCTCGTACTTGCCAGGCAGGCATTAGACTGCTAAGCCATCTTCCCAGCCTCATCCTTTGCTTTTTTTTTAAACTGTAATTAATTGATTAATTTATTTACTTATTTTTGTTGTACTGGGGTATGAGCTGCTGTCCACTGCGCTTGCGTAGCTTGCCTAAGCAGGCACTTTAGACCGCTGAGCTATCTCGCCAGCCCCATCCTTCACGTTTGTTAATAACATCCATCCAAATGGGTGTGAAGCTGTATCTTATTGTGGTTTTTGATTTATCCATTTGTAATGACTGATAATTTTGAACATCTTTATATTTACTAGCCTTATCTTCTTTAGGAACATAAATAATTCAATCATTTGCCCATTTAAATTGAGATATGAACTTTGATATATGACATAAATGGTCCTCGGGAATTGTGGTGCCTCATTCTCTCCCCTCAGTAGCAGACGAGAGGAGTAGGGTAGTCACACACCTACATGCGCTGTCCTTCACCTCCTCCTCCTCCTTTTCCAGATGGCTGTAAGTCTGACAAGTGCAAATTAGAGTGTCATTGTTTTGCTTTAATTATTAAGGATAAGCATATTGCATATGTTGATTGAAAATTATGAAATGAAATCCATTCTTATACTCAGCCAGCTCCTGTTGAGAATCGGCTATCTTTGGGTCAGGAAATCCTTTCTAATCACTGAAGAACCAGCTGTGAGGAGCAAAAGGCACCTCACTTTTGAAACTTGGATAGAAGAAAATTAACAAATTAGCAAGAAAATTTCAGATTTTGTTAATTGTTAAAAAAAAAAAGAAAGAAAATGGGTAGTGTCTGGCTCACTTTATGCTGCAAACTACGCCTGGGCCACTGCCTATTTTTCAATAATGTTTTATTGGAATATTGTCTTGCTCATTTATTTATTTATAGTCCAGAGCTGGTTTCTTAGTGCCACAAGAAGATGTGCAGCTTTGGTGAAGCCTGTATAGCTTATGAAGTCTGAAGTATTTGTTTTTTGGGCCTTTATAGATAATTTGGCTGTGTGGGGTGGAACATACGTGTAATCTGAGCACACAGGAGGCTGAGGCAGGAGGCTGGGTTGTAGATCAACCTGGAATACATGGTGAATTCTAGGCCAGTCTGAGAGGCCTTGCCTCAACTCCCACCCAACAAATAGGAAGAAAAATGAAAGAAGGAAGAAGGAAAAAAGAAGGAAAGAAGGAAGGAAGGCAGAAAGAAAGGAGGGAAAGAAAGGAAAAGAAAATTTGCTGGCATCTCTGACAGTAACAAGGAATGGCGTTACGGCTTAGATACGGCGGTCAGGGGTCTCTCTGAGGAGAGGACATTTGTGGCAAGATCAGAAATGTTGCCCTTTTCATTAGATTATTTGCTTTTTAGGACAGCAGTGATGCTGCCTTTATCAGTGAATTCTCAGAGTGCCTTATGTCACATTGCTCAGTTTCTGTTTAATTGAATTTCTCTGTGCGTGTGTGTGTGTGTATGTGTGTCTGTGTCTGGGGATTGAATCCAGTGCCTGCGCACTCAGCTATGTTCCCAACCACTTTTAATTCATTTTAAAACTTTGAGACAGGGTTTTGCTGGCTTGCTAAGTTACCCTGAGCCGGGTAGGCTGGACCTTGGCAGCCCCCTGACCTCAGCCTCCCAGCGTGCTCCGAGCATGGGCGGGTGCCGCTATGCCTGACTTTCCTTTAGTCTGTGCACCTTAAATTTAATCTTTGGTTTTTAAAAAACCTCACTTGGCTATTTACATCCCTTTCCAATTTTTAAAAAGGGAACTTAATTTTTTTAATTATAGAAATAAATAGATTTACTAAGGCAGGCATTGCGTAAATCAAGCTTATGTCTGATTTGGGGAACACCATGGTTAGAAGTAGGTCACACAGGCATTTGTTACGTAATGGGTTCACTGAGCAGTGCCAGTGCGCCCGGGCCTCAGGCAGTCCCAGGTGGAGCCCAGCGCTGAGACGCAGCAGCTGTGTCTCTGTAGGGACGAAGGTTCACTTCTGCAAGCTTCAGTTTCTCACGTGAAAAGTGAGGTAATAACAGTTCCCATGAGAGCTAAAGTAAATAATGTATGTCAAGTATCTGTCATCAGGCTTCATACAAATAACTGTTTAGTGAATATTAGCTCAGAGCAACACTGTCATTATCACCCCTTCTCTGTCCTGGCTTTACCTTCCATGTGAGGATGCTTCACCCCCTACACAGCTAATTTCAATTAGTATATTTTTTGGTGGCATTAGGGATTAAACTTAGGATCTTACTTTTGCCATGCAAGCACTTATTCCACTGAGCTGTCTACCCAACCGCTTAATTAAAGTTTTAATCTCTGAATTTGCTTGTAAAGTCCTAAAGGTTTAAGAAGAAACAGGTATCCTTCTCCTTGCCCCCCATGTAAATCATTTATTTATTTATTTATTTATTTATTTATTTATTCTTGGTAGAACCAGGGATTGAACTCAGACCCTCGTGCTTGCCAGGGAAGTGCTTATTCTACTGAGCCATCACCCCACCCCCAGCCCTACACCATGTAAATTATTTTTGAATCACTTGGAATCAGATGCGTGTGCAGGATGCCAACACAGGACCCCAGGCGACAGGTGCTTATCCCACAGGAGGGGCCTTCTGTTTCAATGTCTTCCTTCTCATGAACTCACCACAGGTGTTGTGTAATTTGTCAGACAAAAGCTTACAGACTTCATGGAGCCATTTTTGTCACCAGTATGCAACCTGGCTGCACATCTTGGCTCCTTACTGGACATGCTTGCTGCAAACTACCTTTGCTTATAGTGCCTCTTCTTAATTAAAAGAAGCCTTGCAGGTCACAGCTCATGATGAAAAGCGACTGAGAATAGCAAGGAGATGAAAGAAAGGAATTAATGTCCCTGCTAAGCTTCTTAGTGTTAACCAGGGAATATCAGGGACTGTTGCGTATGATTTCCAGTCAAGCAGCAAGGGGGAAAGCATTGCCTATGCAGGTTTGAATTATTGCAGCTTCTATGTTGTCAGATAGGATATAAATGTGATGCTAAAAATATTTTCTTTGTACTTGCTGTAATGAACCAAAAGAACACTTAAGTCCTTTTATACAGTCACCTGTCCGTTATTTTTTTTATTTTCTTTTTATTGAAGAACAAATAGCAATGAGACAGTTTCAAGACAAATTAACAGGACAGATTCAATAAATTAATACATTACAAACTGTTTTTGTAATGTTTTGGTATCGTACAAGGTGCATACATGATATTATACTTACAGACATTATTATAGCAGATGTCTCTTATAAGTAAGTTAAGAGAGTGTAGCTATACACTTATCTTATTTTTTTATAGCTGGATTATATCACAGATTTAATAATTAATACTTTCTATCTTATTTTTTTCCTAGTGGTTGTCCATAGTACTAGAAGCCAACATAATATCTTCTCCAACCACTATTAGTGCAAATCTTGTTTCTCATAGAATTATGCAGAAGCACGGCATATTTATCCTAAGTGTACTGTATATACACACACATCATGATTCTTCCTTTGTATCCCTTTTTTTGTCTAGACCTGACAAAAATGAGCACTCCATTGTCATTAAACCAATTTAGGGGCCTGAACTTAGTGACACAATCCAAAACAGTCCAGCATTCCACAATAATAGTGAGTTATCTGAAGAAGTTGTTGACTGTAGCCATTTACAGCTCAACTTATTATTATGGCCCTATGTTACATACCTCATTTGTATACTTTTCTGCTGGATGGTTAAGACCGAGATAGAGCAAGACCTATATACCAAAAGATGTAGCTTTTGTTTCTGATGAGGTCAATGAAGTCCCCTCAGGGTTTATCTTGTAATCCTGTACCTGACTTGGTAGATCCTTTGTGTTGTCCATGCGGATGAGTTACGGCCAATGCTTGAGCAGTTTGCTCTCTGTGAGAGCCTGAGTGAAAGTTTTCTCTCTATATGACTCTCCTCAGGCACACTATAGATCATCATTCTCTTTCCTCTGTGACTCTATAATCTCCTTGATCAGAAAATTTGGGGCACAACTGAGTTTCATGGTGTTACAGTACAAGTTTTCCTATGTCACCTGTCCATTGTTAATTACTGATGGCACGCAGATCACTAATGTAGTTTTATATCTACAAAGGCAAGATAGATTCAAGTTCCTACAGTTAGCTAAATTAAGCATTTTCACATTAGTTCACATGATACCAATAGATGTGCCAAACTGATAATGCACACGTGTGAAATGTGCATGAGCGTTTAGGACTTGAGCAAACCAAAATCATAGAGTCGCCATAGACAGGACTGCTAGGAGGGCAGATCCTTGTGTGAAGATGAGAAAGTCTATGCTGCTCTGGGAAATAAAATAGACTTGTAGATTTGAAAGTCATTTTAATTGGCTGAACAAATTTAATACAATTCTATTTAGTATTTGTAGCTAGACCTAGTGTGGTACCTCACAATAGTAATGGCAATAGTCATTGAAATGCAAATATGACTACAAAAAGTAGTCAAAATTATAATATTTAACATTTATAGATCTCTTGGCATGTGCAAATACTATTTTAAATATATTATTAGCTCATTTCATATTGAAAAGACCCTGTAAAGTGTACTATCATTACTACTTCCATTTTAGAGAGGAAGAAACGAATGCACAGGAAAAGTGAGCAGTATGCTTGGGGTCTCACAACTTATATGTGGAAGAGGTGTGAGTCAGATATGGATCTGCTTAAGTATAGGACTCGCCTTTACGTTTACTTCTACCCAAAGAATGTTTTACGAGAATAGTGGAAGCAGATATCATCAGGAGTTAAGGAGCGAGATGAGAAAGTGCAGGTGAGAATTTAAGGGGTACTGCTACAGATCAATCATTGGGAAGAGCTGAGAGTAGAGGAAATATTGTCTGGATAGAAGTGGTCATAAGGAAAAAAGGAGTTGAGGTTACCTGTAAGGACAAACAGTGGGTCAAGAGCCTAAGGAAATGGTAAGAGATAGAAAGGCATTGACAGCACAAGCTGACAGAAGCAGAGGGAAAACACTGTTTCCTCTAGGACTTTGGGTAGCAGGTCAAGGTGGGAAGGGACACAGGTATATGTACAAGGAAAGAGAGGGAGAAGACAGGCCAAGTCATCCACTGGTTGTAATTTTCCCAATGCGACAGAGGCAAACTTATCTACTGTTGGAGGGCAGAAGGCGTGGTCTTCCAGGAGTGCTCTGACTTGAATTTCATTGTTATTGAATGTAGTCACCACAGAAGCTGATCCAAGAAAAAAGGACTGAGGGCCACATGGAGATGTGCAAAGTCCTGAGTGTGTAATTTTTCTCTGGCAGTATTTGGCTTTTTTGGTACAGAAGTGGCAATTGCTAATTGAATCACAGTGTATTATTTGACAAATACAGAGAAAACATACCACACGGGAGATAGAGGACTAGTAAGACAGCTGACAGTGTCCAAGAGGCCCAGTGGATTGGAGCAGCTAGGAATTTATCTCACAATAAATTTTAAAATGCATCTTTTCTACTCTGAAGAAGTACTTACTATAGTTTGGATGTGGAATGTTTCCCAGAATCCCACACATTATGGCCTTGGAGATAGCTTGGTGGTCTAAGTGCCTGCTGGGCAAGCACAAGGACCTGGGTTTGATCCCCAGTAATACATGCTGTACTGGCCCTATGCCAGGCTGGCCACTAAAACTGGGCATAGTGGCGCACAGTTGTAATTCCAGTGCTGAGGAGCCTGAGACAGTGGGACCACTATGAATCTGAGCTGCATAGCAAGACCCTGCACCAAACAAATAAGTAAATCTTAAAAATAAAAAAAAAATAAAATAAAAAAAAAAGAATCCCATGTGAGTGCTCTTAGGCAGAAGTATGTCTCAGGGACTTTCTTGTTGCTGGCATGTAATACCTAACGTGAAGCCTCAAGAAGTTTATTTGGGGTCACAGCTGTGATCCTTGGCCTACTAGCTCCAAGGCAGAGGAAACAATGGAGAGGGGCACAGCGTAGGAGAAGCTGCTTGGGTCATGGAGGCTAGGAAGTAGAAAGAGAAAGGAAGAGCCCAAGGGAGAGCCAGACCTTTTCCAAGTTCTGCCCCTAGCGATCTACTTGTTCAGGACAGGCTCTACCTCCTAACAGTAGTCATCCCAGCCAACTGGGCTCCTGATTCAGTCATACTCCAAAACCCTACCTTTCAGTGCATGAGAGTTTTGAGGGTCAATCTTTAATTTAAAAGAATTATTTATTCATTTGATGCAGGGTCTTGTTATACAGCTTAGACTTGTAGTGATTCTCCTGTGTCAGCCTCCCCAGTTCTGGGATTACAGGTATGCATCACCATACCTGGTTTCAGTAGGCAGCATGGTGTGCCTGGAGTTCTGGGGCCAGCATGGCATGTGGTAATGGGGATCAAGTCCAGATCCTTGCGCTTGCCAGGAAGGTGCTTAGACTGCTGAGCAATCTTCCAAGCCCATGAGGGTCATCTTAATCTAAACCATAACAAGATGGGACATATTGGGAGGTCTTAGCTCATAGAGGATGCACCCTTAAATGGACTTAGAGGACCCTGCTCTTTTATCAGATCCCAGCCATGAGGTGAACTTACTGTTATCCCCTATGCTCCTGTCATAATGTGATGTCTTTGCTCCCCATCAACATAAAAGCAATGGGTCCCCCAGCCATGGTCCAAGACCACCAACATCATGAGCCCAAATATACCTTGCTCTTTGTAAGCTGACTTTCTGGGGTATTTAGTAGGTTAACAGAAAGCAGACTAACTTGGCACTGCAAGTGCCTGTCATTATTCTCAGGCTCCTATTACACATAATGTAATGTGCTTCCTCAAAAATATTATGAACCTACTGTAAAAACCCTGAATGACTGCTAAATTCCAATGAGTTAACCTTGTATTATTACAACCACTATTAATAGACATTCCTTTTTGGTATGGCTGAATTTAGTATGATCATATCCTCTTATTTCTGAAAGTTAGAATTTTCATCTGTAATATGTTCTTGACAAGATATTGACATTATTCCCATGCTTGTGATTAAAGTAACTATTTCATAGTCCTAACATGTCTTAGTCATTTGAATTTTTGATGTGTTCCATGGTATTGATTCTATCATGTGACTACAAGTACCTTTTCACCTCTTGTGGCCTCTTAGGCATCCATACATCAGCTCAATGACAGCTCTACAATGCTAGCATCTTGTCTTATGTTGAGTTATGAAAAACATGATTAATAACAGATCTAATCTCTATTAATCTGAATCAAACTCTCTCATTTCACCACCTCCTTCTTAACCCCTGGTTTATATTTCTGTAGTGAGCAGGTTTGTTCTTTTCTGTGTTTAGGACAGGGTCTACAGGGCCTACAGGGTCTCACAGACTCATAATTATTCCCCTGTTTTCAGCCTCCCAAGTGCTGGGATTACAGGTGCATGCCACTATGCCCTGTCTCAATCACCATTTAAGTGTGCCCTGGGTGTGGGGCCAGTTCAGCACACCAGGGATTGAACCCCAGCCACTGCGCTCTGCCTAAGCATGTGCTTTAGTCTGCTAAGCTATCAGGTTGGCCCATGAACAGTTTTTTAATCAAAATATTTTATAATGATTTGTTTCCCAATAGTGCCAACAGGATCTTACCTAATAAGAGTGAGTCTTATGATGTTTTTTTTTTTCTTTTTTCCTCAGTGCTTTCTCTAGGCTGTGGGCCCCAGAAGGTTTTTAACACATATTAAAAGAAAGAGCAGCTTGTGATGCATCTTCTAGAGTAGACCTGGATTACTCTGCCATTAACTGTAACCCCCACACCATCAGTTTCATTCAATTGTACAGGAAACACTTGAAAAAGTGCCTCCTTTGTAAAAGACATTGTGCTTGGTGATAGGATCCAGAGGTAAAAGCCAGTGTCCTTGCCCTCAAGGTCCCGTAGGCCAGTGAAGAAACAACTACAGGAGTAATTGACAGTGGAATGGAAAAAGAGGCCTGAGAATTGAGCACATTCCTTGGATCCTCCAACAATATCTCAGCAAAATTCTGCAGGGGATAAACTTCTTTCTGTATCTTGTGGAGAGGTTCACTGCTACAGTTCCTTCTAGGCAGTGTACTTAGCGGCCCGTGGTTCAGAGCTCTGATTACTTTGCAAAATGATTGGACGGCAACAGAGTACCCTTGCGTCTGTACAGCTGTGATCCAGGTCACTCATGGAAGCATTTTGCTCTCACTGGGAAGATTATGAAAAGGGAGACAAAATTAAGTCTCAGGTTTTTGCAGTAGACACAGTACTGAAGGCGTGATATGTGAGTCTCCTCATTACAGTGGAGAAAATCTCTGGACGCAAAGATAAAGAAGTTAAAAGCAGAGCAATTCAAGGCCAAACAAAACAAAACCCAGGTAATTCCATATGCAAGCTGTAGCTGTATTCAGGTATGAGGTCTGGATCTAGGGAAGGAATCAGAGGTGACAGAGCCCTTGTCTTGAAGAGGTGAACATTCCTGAAACAACAAAAAAGAAAAGGAAAAAAAACCAAACAGGTATGGAGTTGAGCGTGGTACAAGTTCCTGTCCTTACAGGACATGTGACTCACTTAAAGGAAATATGTTGTACAGACTCACCAAATTCTTCCCAAAAATCTACAGACATCTGGAATAAATTGAGGAAAATAAAAAAGTATTACAGTTTTTAAATTCTGATAGAGGAAAATAGCTAGGATTGGCTGCTGCACCTTTTATAAAACACAATGTTAGATGCATAACTACTATGTATATCTTAATGTGAGGTTGTCAGAAGTAAGCTAGTAATTATTTTTTATTTTGGACCAGGAAAGAATACATAGGACAAAACAGGGTTTTTTTTTGTGGGACCAGGGATTGAACTCAGGCCCTTGTGTTTGCCAGGGAAGCACTTATTCCACTGAGCCATCTCCCTGGCTCACAATAGGTATTCTTAAAAGTAGATATAACCAGTGTGGAATTGTGAACTGGTAAGAAATAATCCTTGCAAAAAAAAAAAATTAAACAATTTTGTAATAAAAAAAGACAGCTGATGCTTACCTATAGAGAAGATAATGGTGGTGGCTTTAGAGGGAGTGGCTGTTATATGTGATAATAAGGAGAAGGCAGTAAGAACTTTAGAAGACCTGTGCCAAGGTACAACTGTTACCCCTGGAGCAGCACAAAACTGCAGCCTCCAGACCCAGCTGCTAAACACTCTCTGTATCTAAAGGCAGCCCTGCATTGCCTCTCCAGTCTGTGGACTTCTGGCCATGCAGCACAACCAGCTCAATGCCCAGTGTGTCCCCCAGGAGAGTTAAGATTCAGGTTGATGGGTTGTACCGATGGCAGCAGTGGGTAAGCTGCCTCCAAATCACCCGGCCCCAAATCCTACCCATTAGCGCTGTTCTTGAGCTGTAGCATCTTGGGCAAGTTATTGAATTTCAATGCATTGTTCTTTTTTGTAGGTATCAACTTCAATTACAAATAGGAAGAGCTTCCAAAGATTAATTCATTTATTTAAGAAGGAACATGAATGGAAATACATGTGGACAAATACCAACTAGTTAAAGAAAGTGAATGTTCCCAAGGGGGAAATAAGCAGGACCACACAAAGCTTTTGTTTTTAAAAAATAATTCTTGGCTACAGATGTCAATAACAGGGGTGACATCTGTCAGTGGCTGAATAACTAGTTGTTGGGTGGACATCCTAGTAGAGGTATTTTTTGTGTGCAGATGTCATGGCTATGGTTGTGGAAAGGATTATTTTAGTTTATCTTAGCAAGCATATGTGCATATCTTTTCCTTTAGAAAATCCTGGATCTATTTATTTCATTGGGGTTTGACTCAAGTGGCTCCACTTTGATTCCAATAACCTTCACATACTGTTCTTGTGTGGACTGAGTTATCTTGTATAAAATTCTTACAATAGGGCCTGGCATATTTATGTATTTGGTACAGGGTCTCACCATGTAGCTCAGACTCATAGTGATCCTCCTGTCTCAGCCTACCCAGCACAGGGATTACAGGTGTATGCCACCATGCCCAGTTTCAGTAGCTGGCTAGGTGCTGGGCCAGCTTGGCATGTGGTACCAGGGATCAAACCTGGGTCTTCGGATTGCCAGGCAGATAGTAGAGCAACAAGCTATCTCCCAGTCCCCCACCTGGGACATACGAGGCAAGACAGTCAGTAATGTTATCTAAAAGTGACTCAAATTCATTTATTTCCCTAAGTAGTAGCTGTAGCAGAGCAACCTGATGTCTACAGTACATATTGTGTGTGCATTCACAAAAGAAGCTAGGCTAATGCAAGTACTCAGGGGCTGTATGCAGATCTCTTAATCACACAGACTCCCATTTGCATCTCTTCCAGTTACTCTTATCATTTAACAAAGCCCTGCATACTTAGTGTCATAAGATGACTACCACTTTATTAGGCTTAAGGATTCCCAGGGTCATTGCAAAGGATACAGTGGGACAATTTATCTCTGTTGGTTGGTGTCTGAAGTATTAGTTGGGAAAAGTTGAAAGTGGTGAATGATTCAACTTGAAAAACTGAGTGTTCACTTGGTCTGATATTTGCCATTGGCCATTGGCATGGGCTGTGGGCTGTAATGTAACTTGTGACTTCCCTGCATGGTTAGGCCTCCTCCTCATAGCATGGAGGCTGTGTTTTAATATGAGCCTACTAGGAGATCCAGGCAAAGGCTCTATCATCACTTATGCCAAGCCTGGAAATTTTCATGACTCTTCTCCCGTTGTTCCAATCCACCCATATTTAGTTGAGCAGAGGCTCCATCCATTTGTGGAAAGAGCCCTGAATTTGAATTTTAAGAAAGTCATATGGGTTGGGAGCTGTCACTGCAACCATTTGGGGGAATGTACTCTCTACTACAACATCCAATAAAACCCCAATTTCTGAGCTTGTTCTTCCTAAGCAGAGAGTGCTCCTGGGAAATTGTTGAGGCCATTTTTCAAATTAGTCAGTAACCCTCCCTAAGTATACACCAAGAGGTTAGGTCTTGGTGTTGGGAGTTGCTGGTATACTCATAATCACATGGTAGAGAGTAAAACAGGTGGATCCTTAAAGCTCTCTTCAAAATAGCATTATGCAGTCTGTCTGGGTGCTGGGTGGGATGGCAGGTGACCCTGTTAATGTGTGACAACTTCCGTTTTTCTTGATGAATGCTAACTCCTGCTGCCTCACTTATTTTCCTTTGGCTAATTCCATTGTATGCCTCTGGATTTCTTTTTTCACAAAACTTCCCAAGTGGCAGTATTGCCACTACACTGCCACTTTGGGCACTGAGCACATGATTCCACATAGTCCCTACTAGGTATCTACTAAGTACTAGAAATTAGTATTAATGTAACTTCTTTTGGTTGAGAGTTATAGATTTTTTTCTTCCTTTGTATCCTCCTTCTACTTTTTAAAAAAATTAATACCAGCCAAGAGCTGTCTGAATAGATTTCATGGGCATCTAGAATTACATCTTCCTTCTGTGAGGCGTTATCATTCTGTCCTCAAGTGACAAGTATCCTTTGTATGTAAGCTCACAAGCCATCCACTTAATATTCTCATATTCTTTTGAAGACAATGCCAGATGACATCAGCTCCACACTGCTTTTAAAACAGCGCTGACTTTGATTCTATCCACTCACTGTTCACTTCCAACTGTCAAATTTTGCTATGGGAAAAAGCCCTTCAGAGAAGGCCAGGCTATTAACGTGCTCTTCAAAATGCTAAGAAAAGGCTAAGCTGTTTATAGCATCTCCACAATGCTCATCTCTTGGTGATTTCAGCAGCAGTGTCAAGGGGAAGTATACCTGTGCATCAGAGAAGTGAGAGCCTTCATGCCTTCTGTGCTCAGAATCCTGGGCTCACTTGCGGGGGAATGATGCTTAAATATAATTTAAGAGATCATCCTTACCTGCGATTGTGGGTTTCCTCTAAATGTAGAGAGAAGTGTGTGCTCTGCTTGATAAACCAAGCCTGGTGTCATTTTAGACACAACTGAGCATCTGTTTCAAAGGGACAGTTTCCTGATTATTAGTCACTTTTCTTAACTTCAATCAAAGTGACAGGCAGAGGCATCATTAGTAAATGTGTTTGTTCCTGTCTATTTTGTTAAAAATTGGGTTGAATGTTATATTTTATTCCCTCAGTTTGGTAATTGATTTCTTCTTTGGCTGAAAAACTGGACCCTTAAACAGAGGATTATATTTTCATTTCAGAAGAATGTTTGATTTTCACCTCATAGAGCTGAATCAATTGGCAAATCTTTGGAAATTCTCTTGACAAATGTTCTTTAAATTTGAGTAAATACACAAAGAGGGAGCAGGTGTAAATTTGTCCATTGCCTTTGTTTACCACAGACTTGTGATGTGAGATTTTTGGATTTATCCTGAATGTACGTAGGCCACTAGTGACGCATTTCCATAGCCACTTGCAGGATCAAAGAATTCTGGGAAGAGTCCTTGGTGCACACGTTCTCAGTTCTTCCCTTGTAGACAAATTATCCTTTGAAAACCTCAGGTCACCTTGACTCTGAAAAGACTCAGAAGTTTTACTGGGTTTGTTTCTTGGTTTCTTCACCTACTGGCTCTGTGACCACAAGCAAATGACTTTCTCTCTAGGCTTTTGTTGGTTAGCTGTAAATCGACATTATAGTAACAACAATATTTAACACATTTATGCAGTGCCGTGCAGTGCCAGTGATAAGCATGCAATATGTTGTGATCATCTTTATTTTCCCCAGCATCAAAATAAGGTGAAGTGAATCATTTGTTCATCTGACCATCAGCACCTATTTCATGACCTTTAGTCTACCTAAATGTTTATCAACCTTCAAAGAGTAAATGGCTATTTAGTCGATGTATCCTCAATGGTACTTTTCAACCATGCTTTTTAATTTTTTTAAAGAATACAAAATAGTAAAAAAAAAAAAAAGTAGTATTAAAAATGATACAAAATTTAATTGAACAAAGTAATAGGAATTTAACAATGTTTGCTGTATTGCATGATGTTATCTTCAGATTAGTTGTTTAGGTTAGCAGATAGAAATCTGCAGAATTGGCAAAAAAAAAAAACAAAGATGTTATAAGAAATTAAAAAGCAAAACATGAGAATAAAAAGAAAAAATCGTTAGCATTAATTTCTTTCTGAAGACAAGGAGAAATTAGCAGTACAATTATTGAAACTATCCTGCATCTATACATGAATATATCTTTTAACCTTCTTTCTTTTGTCCTTTTCCTCATCCCAGTTTTGCCTTCCCATTGAACAAATTCTATTCCTTTCACAGGATCTATTGTACTTTTCATATTTTATTTACTCTTTCAGGTTTTTGCACTCGAGAGACAACATGATGTTTGCATACTCTCAACCATGCTTTTTGGTTGACTTGAGATACAGATGTATCTATAAGAATTAATAGAGGGCTGGCGGTGTGGCTCAGTGGTAAACTCCTTGCCTGCAACACACCAGGCCCTGCATATAATCTTCAGCATCACACACACAAAAATACAAATAAAATTAAAATTAAAGAGAAAGAGATAACACAAAGAGATCCAGTGTACCTCTAAGCCAGTTTTCCCCAGTAGTAACATCTAAAAACACTAGACTACGTTTTCACCAGTGTGTTGAAATTGACATTGAAGATGTAAAATACTGCCCTGCCCACAAGGGTCCCTGTCCTCCTTTCCCTCACTCATTTCCCTTAGGCCCCATCTCCTCTTTGAACACTGACAACCATTTTCCCATTTCTGCAATCTGTTCCATTTCTGAGGTTGTGTCATTTCAAGAATGTTATAGAAGAGGAATTATGCAGTGGATAACTTTCTGGAACTGGCCTTCTCTCATGCATCATAATTCCATAGAGAGCCATTAAACAAAGGTGCATATGGAAATTGACATATTTTACTTTGGCAACAGAATTATCATTTCCTAGGAGCTTTGTGTGGGGCCTGGCGCATAAGAAGTACTAAGTGCTCAGTGGCTCTGAATGATGGACTTTCTACTCCGCTTTTCCCTGTCCTTCGTCCTCTTCTTCTTTCCTTCCTGTTCCCTTTTCTTTTCTGCATCCCCTAACTTCCAAAGGCTAATTATTCAAGTTAGCAATTCTAAAATGAGTTAAATGAATGATGTGTGTGACCTGTCTCTGTGAATTGCAGGCTCTGTAATTTTCTCTGAGAAATCACCAGTCAGTGTGGCTGCCTTGTAAGAAGGCTTCTGGGCTGCGTGCAGTGTTACCAGTGGGAATAAAGCTGCTGGGGCACGCAGGCCTGCTTTCTGCTGTAAGCTGGAGGTCTGCCCTCCAGTTTGCTGCTGCAGTGGGAGCTGCTGACTTACAAAGCCTGACATGCTTTGATTCCAGGCAGCAAAGTCCCTGGAACAAAATGTGAGTTTCAGTTCTTTCTAAAACCTTTGCTGCATAAAAGAGTCCCTGAATCCTAGTTGCTAGACATTAAGCCCAGTGGGCTCCCTGATAAAAAGCATCAAGAAATGCCAAGTATTGTTAGAACTCTGGAGTTTGCGTTTCTGTGTCCCAGGTCAAAAGACCACAGACAGACCCTACAGAGCCCCTCAGGAGGGACCCAGCTCGGGGATACCCAGCAGCTGCCTTTGTTGTTCTGACTGAGCTGCTGAAGTTCAAAGCTCTGACCTTTAAGTGGAATTGAACTCTTGCACTGATGAAGTGGCTCCCTACTCAGAGATGCACTGAGAAAGAGTGAGAGCTGAAGTCAGGAGAGAGGGAGCCGTGCTGTGTAACAAATAAGGTCCTAATGTAAATGGCAATACTTACTGATTCCCCACCTAGTAAGGAAGAGACACCTCTCCTCCAGTTGACAGCCATCCAACCATGTATTACTTGGCCTCCAAGGAATCTCTGTAAGAGGAGGGGCCACAGGGTTTCATAGGTCATTTTTTAAAGAAGCATGACCTTATACGCCAATGTGAAGGCACAGTCAAAATTCAGCCTTGCTAGTTTGCTGTAATTAATCCATACACTCTCCTCATGTTTGGGGGTGATTATTTCTAAATGCCATCCTGCAATGGCAGTCTTTTTTCTTCTTCCATCCTATTGGTCTTAATCTAACAGCAAAGATTTGGTGGGAACAGTGTCATAGAGGAGCAAGAACATATTTTAGTGGACACTAATAATTTTTGATACAATAGACCTTTGCAGGAATGCCATTAGTTTTTAAATAGAAAAAAAAATACAATAACTTCAAGTACCAAAACTCTGTAGAGTGGATAAAATGGTAGAAATATGATAACTGTATTGACTAATTCATCTCACTTAATTACACTGTGCAATGGGTTGAATAATGGCATCCCAAAGGAGTCTACGTCCTCATCCCCAGGAAGCTGTTACCTTGTGTGACAGCAGGCCCTCAGCACATGTGATGAAGTCACACCTCTTGTGATGTGCAGGCTACCCTGGATTATCCAAGGGACCCCTCAATGTACTCACAAGCATCCTTGTAAGAGGAAGCCTGAGAGACTTGACAACAAAAGAAGAGAAGGTGGTGAGGATAGAGACCCAGATTAGAGCGGTCATCTTGTAAGATGGACAAAGGGACCACAAGTTAAGGCAGATTAGCTAGTCTTTCCTCTTGGAGCTTTTGGAAAGAACCTTCCCAGTTGATACCAGGGAACTGATTTCAAATTTCTGACCTTCAGGGCTAAAAGGAATAACTTTATGTTACTGTAAACCACTAAGCATGAAAAGCCCATTAGAGCAGCAGTAGGTAACTAGTACTTAAGAACCTTCTGAAGTTAAGGATGCAGCTTCTGACTCCTGTATCTTGTACAGTTACTTGTATTATTATTATTATCACCACTTACTTATTGTTAAAAATTGAAGTCTAAAGACATTGCAGTGACTCACTAAAGATCCCTCACCCAGTCAGTAACAGGCCCAGCAGGCTCCACACCCAGGCCACCAAGACTGGCTCCTCAGAGCAGTGCCTCCCTGACCACTGCACACTGTCTCTCCCCAGCACCACTCGTTCTCTGACCCTCCTCCTCCACCATGTCCTTCAGCCACTGGCAGTGGCAGAAACCTCTGTGAGGGCCCTGTCTCCTGCAGCCTCTCTCCCACTCTCACCCGACTTCAGTCTTCTTGCCTCTGAGAGGCTCAGTGGCTCCTTGGAACCTTACTTTTCTAGCTTTTGCTTTTAGAAAATGTAATGGAAGGTTCTAGCACTTCCATAGGAAATTTCTCAAGTGAAATTAGAATTCAGGTGAAATGATTTGTTTTCATTTTGAAGTTTGTAGGAAAATATTGCTTAAGGGAAGTATTATTTTTTGAATGTTTTTCTTGCTTTTGTTTAATCTCTAAATCTCTTTCTCATACCCTAAAAGGGAGAAAGTTCTTATGGGCAATGAAATAGAGTGATCAATACAAGTTGTGCTAGAGATGTCTTAGGCTTGTTTTACCATCACCTAGGAAGGAAGAACCTAGAAATGTGGCATAAAAGTTAAGCTTATTTCTTTAAATCTCCTTTAGAATGCAACTACCACATGACTCTACTATATCCCTCCCTGGAATGTATCTGAGAGAATCAAAGTCATGCTGTAGAAATACCTTCATACCCATGTTCGCCGTGGCACAATTTGCAACAATAAGGAAGTGCAACTGACCTAGGTGCTCATCATTGGATGCATTGGTAAAGAAAATGCAGTATATATGCACAGTGGAGATGTGTTCATGTATAAAGAAGAATGAAATTTTGTCATATACTATTATTAGACAATAGGAAGAGAATAAACTTGAGGGGAAAAAGGAGATAAGAGAGAGTGGTCAGGAGCAGAGATACGATCAAAATATGTTACATGCATATACCCCTGTGAAAATACAATATTAAAAACCAATATAAAATTCATAGATACTAATAAAATACATTTAAAATCTCCATTAGGCTGTATACTATTATGCATTTTCTGTATCTCCATTTAGTAGTTCTATGGTTGACCACTGAATTAAATACCCAGATTTCCCATGGGTGCTACATAGAGCCACTCAGATCTCCTCTTCAAAATGAAGAACTTATTTTCCCAGCTTTGGCAGTGTGCTGAAGCACAGTCCCAGGCTGAAAGCTCCTTGTGGGCCGCCTGAACCCTTTGTTGTGACTTCACTTCAGCCCAGCTTTTCCCTCTGGATAATTCTGCTTTCCTCCCTTTGCCCATAAGGATTAATCTCCAGGAGATTTCATAATCCTAATAAACTTGAAAGTTCATTTCCATCTCAGAATCTGCCTTCCCAGGTATATTAATGAAATTTCTATCACTATAAAAGTACTTGAGATCATCAGCATAGAAAAGATTTACTTTGGTTTGTGGTTTGGGAGGGTTTGATCCCAGATCAGGTGTCCCCACTTATACCACTTTGGGGCTTGGAGTGAGGCAGGGTATCAGGGAGGGAACACACAGCAGGGCAAAATTACTTTAGAGTTTTTGTATCACCATAATCCAAGGAGAAATAGAAAGAGCTGGGCCCCCGCCATCTCTTTTAAGAGCATAGCACCAGTGACCTAGAGCTCTCTCATTTGGCCTAACCTCCTACAGCCTTCAGCACCTTTCAGAAGTAGCAGTCTTGGGACCAAGCTTTTGTCCCACAGGCCTTTGGCAGGGAGTGGGTGGTGAAGCCCCAAACTGTAGAAGTAAATCCTTGCTACAACACACTGAGCTGCAACAAAGCCTGAAATAAAATAAAGATTCCCTGACTGGTGAATAGGTAAGAGTACTCACTCGATCCTGAATTATTGGATTTAGAAGTCTATTAAGGAACTGGGAAACACTTTCTGGCTTGAAGATTATTTTCTGATGCAGAAGAAAGGGGCACATATCACACACTTATGATTTAAAATTACTTTGTACAATATGACCTGCAGTTCAAACACATTTTCTTTTGACCTCCACAGTAATAGTTCATTTACAAATGAAGCAAAACTCTAAAGTGAAGAAGCCAGCTTGTATCTAATCCTCAGAAAGTGTGACAGACTTGGTCAGAGAACCTAGTTCTCCAAGTATAAGAATATCTCTCAGCCATTTGCAAATCCAAGGCTCTCCATAACATGCAAATATTTTGAGTCATCCTCTGAAAGTTAAGCTAATAATATAAAGTAAAATATAATGATATAAGTACCGTGTTATAACTTATATTTTCACATCTCTGCAGAAAATGAGGAATGTAAAGCATTCAGATTATTTTTACTGTTCCCTTCCTTTCCACTGCTTCCCTGTAGTCCACTTGGGATTTCCAGAATACTCCCTCTAGCAAAACATTCAGTTTTACAACTTATGAAGTATAAGTATTTCTATTAAATTCTCTTTTCCTTGAATTCTTCCCTCCAGCCTGTGGTCATGAGCTCTGAACCACTGGTGCTGAGCCAGCATTCGCTTGGGCTTATACGCCCTGCACACTTCATTGTTAGAATGTTGTGTGGTTACAGCTCAGTGGCACAAACAGCTGCCTGGCCAGTGGCAATGTCCCAGGTTCAATCCCTGGTACTGCACAAAAAAAAAAAAAAAAAAAAATGTTGCTGTGTAACTCATACTTCTTGTTTTTTGTGCTGCTTAGAGCTTTGGGTACTTTAAGGGGAATTTTTCCTGCTTGGGATCCTTTATTAGTTCTTTGTATGTTGAAAAGCGCCTTCCTGGTGAGTGAGAGCAGCTTTTCTTTTGCACAACAGGGTGTCAGTCTTCAAAGGACCTTTTCCCAGGGCCTTCAAGTCTTCAGCGATTGAATAAACTGAAGTAAAGATGGCCTAACTTTTCCTTATTTTGTTAAGGGTCTCCTCTGGTCTAGAGGGATTGCCTACTTCAGTAATTCTCTACAGAGAGAATGGAGCTAACACTATCAGCTGTATCACTTCTCACCAAGCTGCCTGCCTTGGCTGCGCTCTGGGTAAGGCATGCAGAATGGATAATAAGGAGGGAAAGGGGCATTACAGAAGGCCCTGAGGACTGTAAAACATTCACCGTCTGCCCTCTGTTGTAACTTGCATACTACTATGAGCTGTCTTGTGGGTTTTTCCTAACAGCAAGCAGTTCTATGATTCTCTGACTAGCTGGGTGCTCAGCAGCTCCATTCAATTCTGACCTGATCCAGAGTTAGCATAGACTGCACAGGATAGGTGTTCAGTTCCACGAGACTCCTTCACTTTAAATGCCAGGTGCAACTGAGGCATCAAAGCTACTCAAACCTGACCTCCCAGCATACAATGTGCACCCCTTGCTAGTTCAGTAACTTTACAGAATAATTCTTAGAAACCAAGAAAGAACTTTTTTCATGCTTATACTTTGCTACACAGGATACAGCTCAGGAAAACCAGAAGGGATGCACAGGGCAAGGTATAAGGGAAAGGGTGCCGTGGCATCTCCACCCATTCAGCATCCCAGAAGCTTCCCCAAAACAGAGTTAGTATGGACATTTCTTTACATAGACACAACCAATCATTTGCCTTTGTGATTGAACTTAATTGCTCCTCCCAATTTTATCACGTAAAAGACAGAGAATTTGAGGCATTTAGGAGCTGTGAGCCAGGAATTCAGGATGAATTTTTTTCCATTGTACTACAGCTCTAGACAGTGAACATTATGTAAAACTTTACATCTAAGCACATCTTCCATTATCTGTAGCCCTCCATGGCACAGCACCTGCCAGAAAGGTAGTCCTTCTGTAGTCCAATAAAGAAGGCACTGTTTCAAGCATGCACTTAGATGTGAGAGAGGGGACTGGTCCAGAGCCCCCACCCCATTTTGAAATATTTGGGTTAGAGTGAAATAATTGGTTTTCTGCATGTGTGAGACAATATTTTGGGCAAGAATGTCCTAAAAATTAAAAGGTTACTTCTATTCATGGAAACACCATGTATGATGGGTTTCAGTCATTGACAAGTGGCAGTGACAATGGTGATGATGGAGATGATGGCCCAAGAAAGACCTACTCCCGGCTAGACAATGTGCCACTTGAGCCAGCTGCCCACATGCTTTCTCTACTACATCTTGTCTTTAGTGACCAATTATCTTGTTCTCTACAAAACGTCTTTCTTAAATAACAATGTTATTTCTTTGATTTTTAATTTTTCTTTTTGGCGGAACCGGGGATTGAACTCAGGCCCTTGCACTTGCCAGGGAAGTGCTTATTCCATTAAGCCATCTCCCCAGCCAATGTTATTTCTTTGAAATTTAATACTAAAATATTCCAACCATCTCATGAACATGACCACTTGATCTCCTATTATATTAGAAAAACCTTTCCTGTCATATTTAAAGTTTTATTAACACAAAAATTAGAGTGATGAAAAGATAATTTCATTCTCAGAGAAGTGTGAAATTTCCTGCGGCTTGGCGGTGTTGTAAAAAGCACTTCTTACCTTCCTACAAGCTGGGTGCTGTTTCTGGTGCACCGGAGAGAATAATATCTAATATTGCTGCCGCTGAGACATTTTTAATCATATAAAAATACAGTGAAACCAAATATGCCTTGTTCTTACTTATCTGGAACTTTTTCGTTAGGCAGGACACCAGTTGTTGAAGGTATTGAGTCGTAGGCGAGCTGGTATCATATTATCCTGCCTCTTTTGAAATGCATGCTTTTCCCCAGTCCAGAAAAAAAATCCAATAAATCATTAACTTCAGCGAAAGGTGATATATTAAGAAGAGATAGGAAATACTGCAGAGAAACTTTTATGTGAGAATGCTGGATGAAAATACTATTTGATTTCTTACCTTGAGGCTATGAAATTTTTCCCCCATGGCTCTTGCTTTGTGTTTGAAGGTTTCTGAAGGAGGCTAAGTTAAATCCATCCGTGTCACAGAACTCACAGTTGTTCAGACTCCCATTTAGCAATTATAGCAGGAGGATAGACAAACCTAGCAGATTTGTAGAAATGTGCCCTCTTTTTGGTCACGTAGCACTCAGAATCAATGAAAAGGCAGCGGACACTGTGCCGAGAGGAACAGTGTAGGTGCTCAGGAAAAACTAACTGTTCTGAGAAAAGTCACAGGAATTTTGAAGACTACCTAATTTTCTGTTTAAAATTATTTTAAAATTTTCTTCTAAATTAGGACAAAAGAACAAGTACTATAATCTTCATTATAAAGGAATCTAGCTTTTAATGCAGTCTTACATAATCTATAGTTTTCATGCAGAATCTCATATGAAATGTAGCATTGGCAGGTAACCTGGAGTTCTGTAATGGCTCCTATAACCCCCCCAAGTCTGAAGCCAAGCCAGAATGTACTGAACCCCATGCCCAGCCCCATGGTCGTCCTTGGCCTTTACTATTTCAGTCTTTTGTTCTCCCTGACCAAGGAAATCATCACCATTTCTTTAACACTGTCCCCTAAGCATATCTTAGTGGACGCTAACTGACAGGCATTTGCCAGGCTGCTTCCTTCCTTTGTCCCCACAAAGTGTTTTCTGACCTAAGAAAAGAAAAAGGATTCTTATCCTGATCAATTTTGATTCAAAGCTATTTACAGAGCCACAACAACAAAAGAGGAGAAGGGCTAAGAGGAGGAGAAGGCTACTTTAACATAACTGCCAAACTTCTTCATTGAGTAGCAAAGAAGTTCAGTAATTCACTTGAAGTTTAAATTTCCTTGAGAAATTCTCCATGGAAGGAAGCCCTAGAACCTTCCATATATTTTCTAAAAGCAAAAGCTAGAAAAGCAGGGGTTTCAAGGAGCTATGAAGCCACTGATAGGAGAGAAGGCTAAAGTCGGGTGGGAGTGGTAGAGAGGCTGCAGGAGACAGGGCCCTCACAGAGAGTGCTGGGCTGAGAGTAGCTGACAGACAGGTGGAGGAGGAGGTCAGAGGACGAGTGGTGCTGGGGAGAGACAGTGTGCAGTGGTCAGGAGGCACTGCTCCGAGGAGCCAGCCTTGATGGCCTGGGTGTGGATCCTGTTGGGCCTGTTACTGACTGGGTGAGGGGCTCTGGCTGTGTCACTTAGTCCTTAAGGCGTGTGTGTGTGTGTGTGTGTGTGTGTGAACTCTGAAAACCATGTTAGTTCACTTGAAATGTCCAGATAAATCAAGACCACTCACAGGTTGAGGAATGTATCCACGGAAATGCATTACCTTGGAGCACTGTGTTTTAAGCACTGTAAATTTTTTTTTTTTTCTTTAAGTCTGGACCTCCCTGGAGAGAGCAGTGACTCTGACTTTCTGCAGCACCTATTCCAATACCCTTCATATCTAGGGCACCAGTGTGCTCTGAACATGAGACAGATTTAGTATTTTCACCTAATGTAACACTTTCAGGACTGGCCATCTTACTTTGAAGATAATGCCATTTTTATTAACTAAATTTATTTTTATTTTTTAAAGAGAATACAAAATGGTAAAGAAAAAAAAAACCAGAAACTGCAGAATTTTACTAAACAAAATAATAAGAATTTGACAATGGTTGTTGTATTCATCATGTTATCTTCAAATTAGTTGTTTGATTACCAGATATAAACCTAGAAAATTGGTTTTAAAAAGTTGTTGGAAATTAAAAAGGCAAGGAAAAATAATTTAAGCACTAACTGCACCTTTCGATAGACCCATAGAAATATTTAATAAAATGTTTTGTGAATTATTATAACAGTGCTAATGTGAAATTCTAAGTCTGGTACAGAGTTTAAAATTGAAAAACATTTCAACTCTATTCACAATAGTGGAAAAATTATAAAAGGATGACATAAATTTAATAAATTATAGTAAAGTCATAAATAAAGGATGCAGCTTTGGTAGCAGACAATTCTACATTGTCATTCATTAAATAAACTTCTCTTTTCCCCTGATTTACAAAGTTAATCAGTCCTATGTTAATAATGTTTATTGTCGCTTCTAATTAACATCGTATGGAAGTCTCAGCTAGTGAAATAAAGGGAGAATGTTAGAAGATACAGCTGTGAGAACAAAAGAAGTAAAACTGTTCTTACTCATGGAAAATTCAAAATAGCTTTCAGGTAAACTCTTTGGGTGAATAAGTAAGTTTGAAAAAGTTATTATATGTAATATCATTGCAAATATGTTTTATTTCTATAGAGCAGAAACAACAGTTAATGAAGTGTTTTCAAAGCTATTATTTATAATAGTACCAAAAAATTGACCCAGACATATAATGAGCTTTAATTAGATAAGACTAATTTGAGAAAGAACAAAGTTGATGAGGACCGGCCATGTAGCTCAGCAGATTAAAGTGCCTGCTTATGCCGAACTGGCCCATCTCCAGGGATCCAATGATTGAGACTGTGTGGTGCACACCTGTAATCCTAGCACTTGGGAGGCTCAAAACAGGAGAATCACTATGAGTCTGGTCTACAGAGTGAGATCCTGTAGACCCTGTATTACATACAAAATAAATAAATAATTTAAAGAAAGAATAAAGCTGATAAGCTTCTAGCCATCCAATGTTATTCAGTAGCTACACAAACAGAATGAAACTAGAATGAGTACAGATACATAGATGCAGGGCTGGGGAAATAGCTCAGTAGAATAAGTGCTTGCCTGGCAAGTATAAGGGCCTGAGTTCAATTCCTGGTTCAACCAAAAAAAAGAAAGAAAAAGATTGCTTATACAAAAACAAAGGGGCTAGGGATAGCTCAGTGGCATAAGTGCCTGCCTGCCAAGTTCAATCCCCAGACAAACAAACAAACAAACAAAAAGATACATAAATGCAAGTTTTTGTCTTCGTTTTGCTACCAGGGATCAAACTCAGGACGTTGGGCTTGCCTGGCAGGTGCTTATGCCACTGAGCTATCATCTCCCCAGGCAACAGATGTCTAGATGAATGGAAAGATAGAGATGGCCTCTATTCTAAAAACAGTTACATTGAATAGAGAGTCTAGAAAGAGGCCCCTACACATGCAGCTCCGTGATTGATGACAAAGTTCTCTTCAGTCCAGAGAGAAAGGAAGTCTTTTCAGGAAACGAGCCTTGCTGCCTGGATCTCTATTACAGAATGTACAAAGTCAGTTCCAGACTGACCTGTGGAGGATGGGCTTCTAGAGGATATGGCAAAGGATCATCTCCATCACTGTGGTGGGACCAAAGCTGTGCATCACTTAAAAACCTGCCAGTTACAAGCCTGGCATGGTGGCACACACCTATGATTCCAACCCTTGAGAGGCTGAGGCAGGAGGATCACTGTGCGTTCGAGGCCATCCTGAGCTGTGTAGTGAAACTCTATCACAAAAAGATTAAAAAAGAAGAAAGATATTAGCAATCACAAAGGAAAGATGTAAACTGGATTGTGTTTTGTTTTAAAACACTATTTACTTAGTAACTTAGTTGGTACAGAGTCTTGCTATGCAGTTCAGACTTGTAGTGATCCTTCTGTTTTAGCCTCCCCAATGCTGGGATTATAGGTGTGTGCCACTATGCCTGGTTTTGGTGGCCAGCATGGCATGTGGTACAGGGAACTGAATCTAGGTTCTTCTGCTTGCCAGGCAGGCACTTAGGCTACTGAGCTATCTCCCCAACCCTGGACCATATTTAAAGTATCATTAAGTGACTGAAATAGCAAGCCTAGCCTGGGAACAGATGTTTTTGTATAATCAAGAAAGGGTCTTATTCTAAAATATATTAAAAATTCCTCTACCTGCTGAAGAGAAAAAGACAACTGAGTATAAATTGGACAAAAGACCTGTACTTCCAAAAAAAGACATACCATAAACATAGTGTTATTAGTTGTCAGACCTGTGATATTATAAACATAAAATGTTGGACCAGCGAGATAGCTCAGTGGACTAAGCACCTGCTTTGGCAAGTGCAGGGGCCAGGGTTCAATCCCCTGTCCCGCAATGTTGCACCCCGGGCCATGCAAAGCCAGCAACTGAGTCTGGGTGTGGTGGTGTACACCTGTAATCCCAGTGCTGGGGAGGCTAAAAACAGGAGGATCGCTATGAGTCCAAGCTGCATGGTGAGGCCCTGTACCAAATATATAAAAATGAAAAGCAACAACAACAAAAAACCATAGAAGGTAGTCTCCACACCTGGAAAACATAGCAGTATGATCAAAATCTTAAACAAAAATGGCAAATGTTTCTGTGGATTTGATGCAACTGGAGCCTTTATGTATTGCTGGTAGGGGATATGAAGTAGAAAATGGGCAAAATTGGCTTCATGATAAATTCCTGCATGCCCAATGACCTAGCATGTCCCATCTTTGTATTTTTGATTTGATGATTACATGAATATGGTCATTTTAAATATATATATATATATATATATATATATATATATATATATATATATATTATCACCTTGAATGCCTATAATTTCTCCTCTTTTCATCTGTGTATTATGATGCAATCATAAATTCACATTAAAACTGTGACAGCAATAGGAAAATTATTTGATGTTTTAGCCTGAACAAATACATGGAGTCCGAAGCATTGACTTGTCTAACAATGGGCTTCCATATCTGGGGTATCTATGATGATAGTTTTAATCACACAAGAGAAGGTCCTGATACTTGAGAGTAATTTTTGTTCTTCCAAGGACAAATATGATTAGTAACTCTGGGTGACAACCACTTCTATTTTTCCTTCCTAAAGTAATGCTTTCTCTTGTGGCCTCTCTAAACTCACCAATTAATTTTTATCCTGTGACAAATGGCTGCTTCTTTATGGAAATTCAGTGACAAAGATCAGAAACCAAAATGCTTTATTTGCACCTAGTATATAAATTATGTCCTAGCTGGGCATGATGGTACATGCCTGTAACCCCAGCACCTGGGAGGCTGAGGCAGGAGGATCACCGTTGGTTTAAGGCCAGCTTGGGCTACATACTAAGACCCTGTTTCAAAACAACAAAACAAAACAAAAAATTATGTCTTGGAGATAACTCTAGTATTAACTAAAACTAACTTGGCCACTTTGTTTTTTTAAAAAAATTATACTTGTGCTTAACATGGAAAGGATTCTGAAATAAAAGAGATATAGTACAAAATAAAATGCAAATGTCACTTAGCAATTATTTTCTTGGAAACTACTTTGAAAACCATCTGCTAAAGGTTGTTAAATTTGGTATGCAATGTTTTATCATTATGAAATAGGTTAAATGTTCAGTACTGCTAAACAGCAATGATATATAATCCAAACAATAATGTTAAAAAAAAAAATATATATATATAGTGTGTGAAGATTATTATATATATTGTATAATAATTTATTATATATTGTATAATAATTATATATTATATAGTAATTTATATTATATAACATGTATTATACTATATATGTATGTATGTATAGGTTCAGCATATGAATAAAACAGTATTAAATTATCAAATTTTTTTAATAAAATGTAATGAAATACCAAACTAACAACAATAAAGATTCATAGTGTTTTATAACATTGTACCTTGGATTTGGGTAAGCCCTCATTTATCTCTGTTTGGAATGTTAATTGCCACAACCTATTTGGAAAGTAGCTTTGCCAAGAATTGTTAAAAGGTGAAAGGTAATTATCTTTTGAGTAAGCAAAAGCAGTTTAGGGAGTCAGTATTGCAGAAATTCAAAGTACCCAAGGGTGTAAGCATGTGGAAAACACTGACATAGCCTCTATGAAGAACGATTGAAAAAAGCCATGAGATTTCTGGCCCAAAGAATGTTATGTGACTATCAGTGAATAAGTGTTGAAAATGACCAATTATATAACCTTTATTGAGCAGTCATTGTATGCTAGGCCTCATTCTAAGTGTTTTATTTGTATAAATTCATTCAATTAAAAAAAAAAAAAGTGGGAGGGAAGGGCCAGGGAGATAGCTCAGTAGAATAAGCACTTCCCTGGCAAGTGCAAGAGCCTGAGTTCAATCCCTGGTTCCGCGAAAAACGAAAAGAAAGAAAGTCATTCAATTTTGTAACAATAGCATAGAGCATTCTTGTTTGCATTTTATGGCTGATGAAATTAAAGCTGTAGTAGATCAAATGCTTTCCCCCTTCATGGAGCTGGTATCTGTGAGGTCTGGATTTGAACCAGGCAGACTTTGCCTGGAGTACACACTCTTCCACATAGTTATCCTACTTCCTTAAATAAATTATGGAGAGATTTCTCATACATATTTTAATTGAATAAGCAAATAATGGAAATGTGGTTATTCCATTTAAAAAAGGAAAACAAAAGCCATGTGGAAGAATACTCCCCAAGCTAGAAACACTGATTCCATCAGGACTGATCAAGGAAGAAGGATGTTATTAATTTTTAATTTTTTTCTTCTTTATTGTTTGAAGTACTAGGAAGCTTTGAAATACTTTTTTTTTTAATTTAATAAAAGGAAAAGTTAATAAAACCCAGCCTCCACTCCTGGTTCATTATGTTTTCTTGAGAATAAAAGGAATGGATGGTTCATTTAATAAACAAACAAGAAATTAATAAAACTTGTCTTCTAGTTTCTTGCCAAGATTCAGGCCCACTTGCTCCATTTCATCGTGCTCTTTCTACCTTGCATTTGCTCATTCCATATCAAAAACACTTACCTAGATTGGCTTTAAGTGGGCTCTAGGAAGTGTCCATATCCTGTCCAGCTTTTTGCTCCCTGTCCTCTACTCTTGCTTCAGTCAGTTAACCAATGCGAGGACCACACCCGCAGCAGTCTTTCTTTTCCATTTCTCAGCTTGCCAACGGTGGCTTTGCCCAGTGCCTCCTTTAGACAGCCACCTCCTCACCATCATATGTGACTGCTTTCCTCTTTGCTGTCACTACTTATGCTCAAAATGAGGCGGGAAGAAGACTTACCACCTGGCCAACCTGTCGTGAAGGAAATCACTGCAGTAGAGTAGAGTTACCTTGTTCCACGCCTGGACTCGTGCATAGAGATCATATACGTAAACAGAGTCCACAGATTTAGCAGTGTTTGATAAACACTCTAATAGGATGTAGATTGCCATGAGTGACACTGTAGTGAGGAAACTTTGGCCCTTAGGTACAGAAGTTAACTGCCTTGTATATGAAACTGTTATATGTGATTTGTATTTGGAGGCCTTCAAATTTTACTTCAGTCAGTAACTTGAAGAAATACTTTTATCCTTTTTTTTCTCTCAGGTCCCATTTGATATCTCACTGCCTTCCATATTTAATTTTGAGCGGCTTTTCGATCTCGCTAATGGTTGTATCATATCAGGAGGAAGCCTTTTCAACTGGATGATGTCAATTATTCCCTGAACGTCCTTTACGAGGTAGCCTTACCAAGGATTGAGTTGTTGCTGTTTTTCTTAGTTGGAAATAAATTTCTGGAACTATGTTCATATAACCAGAATGAAATTAATGTCTTATAGAAGGTAAATTTCTTTAAGAAGTATAGTTGCAGGGATTGTTTGAAGTTGCATTTGAATTAAATAGCAATGCCATTGTATATTAAAACTGGATTGCCAAGCTATTCATAGAAAATATGTTTGTGCAGTGTGACTCTTCACTGTTAGTTTATAAAAGATAATCTTTAGAAACATTTATATGGTAATACTGGATTATACCAATGGTTCTCAGCTGGGAGCAGTTTCCTCTTAGGTGACAAATGACAATGTCTGGAGACATTTTGGTTGTCTACTTATACAGGGGGAGTGTACAAGTGGCATCTACTGAGAAGAGACCATGGATGCTATCAGCTTGCAAGGGACAAACCAGCCCACCCTCTACAATCAAAAATTATTCAAACCAAGATATCAGTTGTGCCAGTTTGGAGAAACTCTGGATTAAACTTTAATGTGTGGTGAATTCAACTCTGGAAGCTTATCTGTTTGGCTTGGGATGTAATGTGTAGCAAATTAAACCTTCTATATTTCATGTTTCTAAAAGGTAACATTGCAGAGAATTATATGGCATGAGGTTTGGAATTATAGAGACCTGGATTTGAGTAAGAGCTTCACCATTTACTAGTGTTGCTATTTTAAAGAGTTAAATTATTAATCCTTTGTTTCTTCATGTATAGAATGGGGTTGTTAACATCTGTCTTATGGGAGTACTTACTGTAAGTATGGAATTAAGTGAATCAGTGTGACAAAGAGCTTAGTGTATGCATAACACAACAGTACTTCTGCGTGTACCACTTCCCTGCCAACATAGAAGAGAACTATATGCTTCTCACTTTTGTTGTCCAGCATCTAACAGTACCACACATGAGTGTTTCCCAGGGGCTGGCCCTGGCCCATAAAAAGATACGATAAGTAAATAAAATAAATGTGTGTTTCTAAAGCTTAGTGATTCAACAGTGATTCACGTGAGTCACCCTTTATTTTCAGATTATGACTTTCTTATTTCCTAATGGTATAAAAGGCCATTCTTTTGTCAAACATGATAATAGCAACTGGTATGACATTTTAAAATATTATCCTGTGATAATAAAAGAAAAAAATTAGAAATCTTATGTTAGCTTCTCGTTTTGAAAAATTTAACTATCTGTAAAGTTTGAAAGTCAAAAAACAAGCAAACTAGAACTGGCCTGTGACACTACATAGAGGAAATAAATCTTTGGGAAGGTATTTAAGGATAAGGAAGTGTTTTACTGGCTGAAAATTCATTTTAAAAATTTTCCAGAGGCAAGGATACTCTAGGAGAACAAAGAATAAAAATGAAAACACAAGGTGTATGTACCAGGGACTTGCCTGTTGTATTTGTAGCATGCACCTTGTGTTGTGAAGTGAGGGAAGGTCTAGGGGTGAACTAGCAAGAGTGCCTGGGCCAGGTGTGAAGGTGCAGTCACAGATGACCAGGTTTCTGGCAGGAGCAGACACTCAGTCAGTAGGGGATGAGTGAAAGCAGTCAGAGGAATGAGGCTGACCTGGTCTCTAAGGCAGAGAATGGACGAGAAAGAAAGATAAGCAAGAAGACCTAGGCCAGCTTGTAATGCAAGGGAAATCAACAAAACATTTATTGGTCAAGTGGAAATACAAAATAAAGATTGGTTCAAACAGAGAAGCCACCTGGATGGTGATGCCCATGTGATGAGACTTCCAGTTGCTTCGATTTGGAGCCAGGGCTTATGAATACCTCTGTGAAATAACTTTGATGACTTGTGTTTCTCAACAGAAGTTCAATTTATTATGCAAAGTTAGCCATTAAGGGCCAAATGGTGCAGCATGTTGCCTATACATTTAATGCTGACATAAAAATACTGCACAACCAGCAAGTAAGACCATTTATTTCATCCTGCTAATTCCCAAGAATGTCTGTTCCCATTGCCCACTGTTCATCACTATTAAGTTCATGTTGCATGCTTTTCACTTTTCCTTATTTTAAATGTTAGTGTGTATGAACTGTTTTGTACAGCCCTGCAGTGCTAGCTGGCACAAGGTAAAACTCTATAGTACGTCTACTTGCTGAGAGAGTGGATGGAAATATGAATGGGTGGATGAGACTGCACTGTGGAGCCTGAAGAAAGAGGAAGGTAAAGGTATTGCCAATACCCCACTATCATTACATTGTGAAAGTTGCCTAGCCCTCCTGGGCCATCTTCCGTAGAAAGCACTGTACTACCCAGCACTTGACATGCGTCATCTCCTTGTCTTGACAAGAGTTATGACCATCAGGTACACAGTATTACTGACTCCGTGTTACATAGCAGGAGACAGAAGCTATTTACCTTCTCCTCTGATTATGGTCTGAGGTAGAACCAGGATTTAAATCTTGATTGAGAAATCAGAGCTCTACCTTGCTAAACTGGCTTCTCTGCCCTTGCATCCATTCTGTGGCTCTGGGAAATCTGTGAATAAAATGAGAGAGTAAGACATCGTTGAGTCTCAAGCTAAAACTGGAACATCTGTGATTTTTTGGAAAAAAATATTGCTTGCAAACCTGAGGGGATGTCCTGAGAAAACAGAGTGGTGAGGGAGTGATGTTATCTGTGCCAGAATAATGATTTCCCCTGGGGAAGGCAGGCTTCTTCCCAATATTGCAGATAATATAACATTGTGACACATTTTTGTTTTTTTCTCCACTTCTATATACTTGCAGATGCTGCTATTTGGGGTGTTGTGTTGCCTAAGAGAAACACTGTCAAAAACTTCACCAGACCTCGAAGCCACACTTTCCCCAATTTAAACCACCCTAGAAATTCCCCAGCTCTTCTAAAATAGAAGCAGCACTTGCTACTTAAAGCTGGATCTATCTGTCCTAGGCAATGGGAAGTGAGGATGAACTGGGCCAAAGCACACACAAAAAGAAATTTCAGAATCTTCCAGATGAAAAATGTGTTTGTTTCCAGAAATGTCTTTCAGGGTTTTGTTTTGGTTTTTCTAAGACTGTAGTACACAATTTCAGGTGCTTTTAAAAATTGCAGTACACAGTAGGTATATGCAAATGTTTTGGAGTAGACACCTGTGCGGTTTTCTATTGGTTTAAGTTATAACAGAGAATGACAGGAGACAAACTGAGAAGGGGAATGAGGAAGCAGAACAGGGGAGGTAGAGGAACCAGTGCCTGCAGCTAAGTGATAGGTAATAAAACCCATCTGCTGCGAGTTTTGCTCCTTCTCACTCTCCCAGAGGCTGCATCAAATCTGACCACCTGCCAGTCAGCCAGAGCCTCAGCTACAGCGGCCCTCATCCACTGCTCTGGGGGAGCTTTGCACATTTCCCAGCCCAGTGGAGTTGTCATCCATCACTGAACTGCAGGGGAGAGAGCACATTTCTGGGGCCTAGAGGAGCACGGCTTCTGCCTCATTTGCCTTGCCTTTATTTCCCCTTTTCTGGATATCATTGTGTTGATCCTCCCAGGTTAAGGGTGTCTGCCTCACTGGGCTTCAGGAGCACTTTGGCATGACCTGGCCACCTAGCTCCTAGTTGCACTGCTGTATTTTCATAGCAACACCTTCTACCCATAGCTCCAGAGTCACAGGCATGGGAGCCTGTCCTATATACCTTTGCTTTGAACTTTGAGACTTGATAAATCATTTCTCATTTATCTTGGAACTTAGTGTGTTTGTAAACACTAGAAATGGAAGCTAAATATACACGATGCCACCAGGGACATTTTTAAACCATAATATTTGTATTTATATGATCAATGTATACATAGTCCTAACTGTAGGGAAATCAGTGGACCCAGAAATCCACTGCTGAGCTACTTTTTCCCATTTTCTCAGATTTAAAATGCTGGTTAGATATACTCATAAGTGAATAAACCAGATCTACATGTACAAGTATTGTATAGTCTCCCTAGTGTATGAACTCAAAAGAAGAAATAAAAAGAAAAAGGTGTAACACAATTGAAAGGAAAACGAAAACTTAAGGATTAGACAATGAAGAGAGGGCAAGGAGAAAAGCTGGAAAACATGACAGGGGCAAAACCATACATTTACAAGCACAAGATGGGTAAGGCAATGATCCTGAGAATCTTCAGCAGGTGTTCGAAACTAGCAGTTAATTGGTAGGATTCTCACCCTGACTAACTACATATGCTGAAACCTATGAACTAAGCAACTGCACTGAAAATAGCAATGTGCAATAGTAGGGTCATGCATGGAATGCCTGTCATTCTGGTCTTCCAAATATGTCATCTCCATATCAATTACTGCTATATTCTCTCTCAAGTAAATGTTTAAAAAAAAGAGTAATAAATGAAAACAAGAGATGAGAAAGAAAAATCATAGGACTGTCCTGCTACAATGCTGTATATGGTTAGATTTCTACATTTCTGCGTAAAAATATGTAATTATTTATCCCAATTTTTAAAAATATTTCTTGTCTATTTTTTCTTCACATTTTGTAGGAATTTAAAGTTTAACATGTCAGTACTTGATGGAGCCGGGGAGATGGCTCAGTGGGATGAAGCACTTCCCTGGCAAGCACAAGGGCCTGAGTTCAATACCTGGTTAAAAAAAAAAAAAACGATGGAAAATACTTGTTCCATGCTATGTCTAAGATGTTTGAAATTCAGACAGATAGTGAGATTGAGCTCAAGTGCCTATGTTATAGGGTAATAATATCATTAAGCTTGTCTTCTGGAGGGTAACAACCTAAGTTTGCAGAGCAAAAATTAGAGGAAAAAGAAGGGCTACAAGGACAGCAACATTTTGGCTCTCACCTTTCAAGGTCAGTGAGGACCCAGGACATAAAAGAACCTGTACGGTAACATCCTGTAACTCAGTAATGTCCCAGATTTTCTGATCAAGGAGATTATGGGGCCATAGGGCAAAGTGATCAACAATGTAGAGTGTGCCTAAGGAGAGTAACATGGACAGAAAAATTCTCTCGGGCTTCATAGAGAGCAAGTTGGTCAAGCAATCGCCACGACTCATCCACGTGGCTGACACTGACAAGGGATCTACAAACTGGGGTTCAGGGTTTCAAGGTAAATCCTGAGGGGATTTGATTGACCTTGTCAGATACAAAAGTTATATATCTTGTTATACAGGTCTTGCTATATCTTGGTCTTAACCATCCAGCAGAAAAGTATAACAACGAGGTATGAAAAGTAAAGCCATATTAATATGCTGAGATATAAAAAGCTCAAGTCAACAACTTCTGACATTGTCAGTCCTATGGATAACCCACTGCTATTGTGGACTACTGGACTATATTGGATTATTTTGCTGAAATAATGCACCTACAATATTTAAATGGCAATGGAATACCCATCTCCGACAAAACTAAACAAAGGGGATACTAATGAAGGACCATTTTATATCTGTACATACAAAATAGTTAAGATAGTTATACAGCTAGTTTCTCTTAACTCAATGAGAAGAAAAATTTGTACTAATAGTGTTTGGACTATGATATCATGTCTGCATCTTGTACTATAAATAACCACTACGAAGACAATATGCAATGTATTAATTATTGAAACTGTCCTATTAATTGGTTTTGAAACTGTCTCATTGCTATTTGTTTCTCAATAAAATTAATAGCAATAAAAAAGAATAAACACAAAATCTAAATGACAAAAAAAATTGGTTGGTATATCACTCATTTGTCCAAGGAAACTTGGGCAAGAATGTTCACTGATGCATTGATTACTGTACAAAACAAATGAAGATTTACTAAGTATCTGTCAGATGGAAAATGGGTAAGTAAATAATGATGTAGCCATGAAGGAGAATACAGAGAAGTGATTAGTGAATGGATAATAGAATACTAAACAACATTTTGAAATGAATGAAAGAGACATGTATTGATCAGAACTCCAAAAACTGATTGAGTAAAAGAAGAAAATTAGTATTAGAAAAGGACACATACAGGAAGATGGGATTTATATAAAATTTAAAAGCTGGCAAATTGACCTAATATAGCACTTATTGATGAATATGTGTTTTAATAAAACATTTTAAAAGTGCAAGTTAATGGTCTAAACTAAATTCCACTTGTGACACCTCTTGGCTGAAGAAGGAGAAATGAACTCTGAAAAGAATGCCTAAGAGGGTTCATTTGTATTTGATCTCTACTGTTTTGTAAATTTTTTTAAAAAAGACACCCCTTACCTTCTGCATCCTGTGGCTGGCCAGCTTTGTGAAGCTGTTGCTGCATCTATCAGTAAACAACTCGTTCTTATGTGCTGGGATTCTGATCTTGTTATAGGTACATCATTGGTTCACATCTGATTCCATTAATTTGGGTTTTAACGACACCTAAAAATCATTTTGAAACTAATGTTAAACCATATACACATGCCCAATTTTAGAAAAGTCGATCTGTGAAAGTATTAATTTTTAATATAAGATAGTAGAGCCTTAATAAATGTTTAATTAAATCGAGGCAGATTTCCCCGTGCAATTCCTATCAATTTTAAGTTTCCTCATTATACTTAAATTATTTGATTTGCCAAAATTAGATATATGCAGGACTTGTTACATGATTGCCTGTTATGTGAAATGAGGCTTACACGTAAAATCTGTCTGCCATCCATAATTCCAGTGTTTTAAAAACATTAAATTTCTCCTTATTTTTGCTTTCTTCTGCAATAGAGAGCCTTGGGTGTTGTAACTCTGACACCAAGATTTCCATGGCAACAGAATTTCTTTGTCGTAAACATCTGCTTGATTAAAAAAAAGAAGAAGAAGAAGAAGGTTCTAGTGACAGCAGGTTTATCTTTTTATTTAATTTTTTATTTTTAGGGAAGGGTTTACAGGTGTTCAGGATCTCACTACTAGACTGGACTCATAGTGATCTGCCTGTTTACAGCCTCCCAAGAGCTGGGATTACAGGCGTGTGCCACCACATCCAGTCTCAATTGCCATCTCTGCACCCTGTGGGTGGGGCTGGCACTGCAGGCCCAGGGATTGAACCCCCCCGGCCCCTGCGCTTAGCTCGGCATATATATATATATAATTTTTTTTAATAGTTAAGTTCATTAGTTAAAAAGCTGGATGATTTTCAATTGGAACATTGGAGACAATACAGGATTAATTACAAATGAATTATGTTTGCTCCTGTTTGATATTCAAGAGAACATTTATATGTCTTGTATCCAACAGCTTGGGATGGAGCTGATTTAAAACCAGGTTCTGCCTGTGTACAACCTTGAGCCCTCCTTTAAACTGTCCAGTGTGAGGAGTCAGTAGGTTTCTAAGTAACTCAGAGATTTTCTAAGCAGTTTCATAACTTTCCTAATTTAATTTTCTCCCACAAGAACTACACAAATTTCTTGGACTGCTTTTCTCATCATTATAAAAGCAATTGAGAACTAATGCAAAGAAACTGTGAAGTATTGAAAGGTGAAAAGTGGAAAGTAAGAGTTTCCCAGAAGTCCACCTCTGTAAAATAACCCATGCTAACACCGGAATGTATTTTCTGTGGCCTATCTAATTATCTTTCCCAGTAACGAGGAAAAACAAACAGCGTTCAAACTCTGGATTTGAGATAGTGCTCCTACTCTCTGAGTGTGGCAGAGATGGGCCTTTTCAGTGCTTACTGCCTTGGAAAATGCTCCCGCTGGGAGTGTTTGGGCTTGGTGGTTTGGAGGAAGTGCAGTTAGAACAATCAGAATGTGATTAGATGCAGGAGTCTTCCACAGCTCCTCTTCCTAGCAATAAAGCACATGGTAATGATCCGTAGAAGGACAAAAGAAATCAAATCTTCATTTTGTCCTTTGGAGGACTGGTCATTTAATCTTTCTCATAAATACAAAGCTCCCTGCAAACTTAGCTCATCCATTCAAGCATACATTTAGGGTGTGTTTGTTTGTTTTTGGTGGCTTTTGTTATTACTCTGTGTTTCTGCTTCCTGGCACAATGTCATTTCTCATCTATTTATTTAAAAATATTTACCAGATTCCCACTGACTGCTGGAGACTGTGCACAAAGGTGCCACTTAGGTAGTCCCTTCCTGTGAGATCTCACAGTTTGCATCCCCCTTCCTGGGTCCAGCATCCGGCTACTGGGTCTACACCCAAAGGAAATAGAGTCAGGGTGTTGAAGAGACACCTGCACCCCTGTGTTCACTGGGGCATCATTCACAGTAGCCAAGATAGGAAATCAATGAACCAATAGACCCATAGAGAAAAACTCAGTTTTTTATCCACAAGGGAATACAATGTAGCTCTGAAAATGAAAGAAATGCTACCAAATGTGACCACATAGGTGAGGCTAAAGAACATTAGGTTTAGCAGAATGAACCAAACGCAGAAAGACAAATGAACACAGGAGCTTAATGAGAAGTACCTGGAACACTGGTGGTAGAAGAGTTTGCCTAATACCTGCAGCACTGCTGTGCTGTCCACATACAGCAATCGCATTTGTCAAATGGTCCTTACCCTTCTCATATTCACCTTGAGACAGTAACTCTTCACTAAACTGTATTTCTTCAAGGAAAAATTTCTGAACAGTTTCAGCATCAGGTAACTTGGAATATCCAGCTCTCTCCTTGGAAGCTGCCTTTTCTTTCTTCATTCTCGAAGGCTGTTCTGAAAGTTGGGATCACTTCACCTCTTGTGGTCGAAGGAAATGCAGAACCTGATGAAGTCAGCCCCACTCGCGCCGGCAGTGAAGGTGCTGTTCCGACCCACCATCTCCTCTCAACCTCACTGTGCCAGGCACAGAGGGCCCGCGCCGCAGAGGCTGCCCACCTCATTTCACCTCTTGGTTCCTTTTCCATTTGAAAAAGATCTACTCCCTGTTCCCTGTTATCTACCTTACAGTTATTTATACTTTACACTTTTGAGTTTCTTATGAAAAAGAAACCATGCGGTATTTATGGTGTGCACCCGATTTATTTCATTTCACATTAGGGTCTCAAGGCGCATCGCCTTGCCTGTACATGGCTGCAGTTTTCTTTATGCCAGGATGGCATCTAAAACAGATGAACAAAAGGCAGACAGGGGCGGTTCCCAGGAGCAGGGGAAGGGACAGCCTGAGATATGCTGGTCAAAGCTTACAGAGTTTCAATGAAGAAGGAAGATTAATTCAAGAAATTTGCTCTATAAAAATTTGACTCTAGCTTGTCACAGTGTCTAGTACTATGGAAAACGGCTGAGACAAGATTTTAAGTGTTCTCATTACAAGAAAATAGATGTGTGAGATCACATGTGTGTGTGTGTGTGTGTGTGTGTGTGTGTGTGTGAGGCAGCTTGGCCATTTTGCAATGAACACATTTTAAAACATGAAATATATATATATATATATATATATTTACATAATTATATAACTATACATTTATAGATTATATTATTTATAAATTTATACATATAGCACATATACACACACAGAGTTTTTGTACTGCCCTCTGGCCCACTGACCCTTTCTCTTTCTCCCGTGGCCTCACAGCTCCTCCTCCTCCTCAGAGCCTGCCCCCTCCACGCACTCACACTCTAACCAAACTCCTTCGAGTTGCACGTCTTTCTCTTCCTTGGCCATCAAAGAACAAGGCAGGCAGATTTCAAGGAAATACAGGAAGTTGGGTTCCTATTTTGTACAGAGATGTCTGATTAAATTTAGATTTGTATCTAACTTTATATCTAAACTTTTTACTGGCCCATTGCATTTTTAAATTTTTTTCTTGGCACAAATTTGTAGTATATGTTTACGCTGCATTTTTTAAATTTCTATTTCCATGACTCTTTGAGACCTGTGGTATTTTTCTTTACTAGCATGTTTATCTTTTTTTATTTCTAAGATCCTTCAGGGTCAAGAATATAAATTCTCTTTAGATAGTTTGTGAATTTTTTAGGCTCTCATTTGCTTCTTAATTGTTTACAGCTCATTGGTTCTTTTTTCTCAAATAGTGGCAATCAATCTGGCCCATTTTGTTATTTATATTTAGATTTGCCACAAAAGGGATTTAAGGTAAGTTAGCAGTATGTGTTGAATGCAGGGATACAGTTAATTAAAATGAAGAAAAATTGGCCAAAGAAAACCAATAAATGTAGATAAGCAAGATAGAGCCAGAACCTGAATCAACTTTTTATTTTTATGAAAGATACCTTTACACATTTTATGTTTACTAGGAATTGGCCCCAAACTTGGTAATATATTCTGCTACAATACACATTAGCAAGTAAATACACTACAATAGACTCTTAAGATCAACGGTGTTATGAGACAAAAACAGACCACACACTTAGGAGAGGCACTGACATCCTTACTCCTTGTATTAATTCTCAGGAAAGGTTCTACCTGTATGTCTTTATGAAAACAGACTGAAATAATCTCTCTCTGTGTCTCTGTTTCTGTCTCTGTCTCCCTCTCCCTCTCCTCTCTCTCTCTCTGTCTCTCATCTATGTTTAACCACAAACTGCAATAAAATGCAACACATTTTACAAGCCATTTCAATGCTCACAGGCCAGTCTAAGAAGGATTTATTTTTCTCAAATAATATCCATTTCTGATTAATTTAAAGCCATTAAAAAGGCATGCAGCCAGAGAGGGATGTCAAGGAAAACGAATATTTTTATTGGTCTTAAATGCAACTTCACTTTGGTATGAGGAAAAACACTTCAGTGTGTTTTTACTTAGAGCAGTTTCACTGCTTAAAAATACTTTGCAGCCATATTTGAGGAGAAACACCAAATAGCTATTATGAAGACTTCAAAGCTGCTGCTCCAAGCTGCTAAATGTAGATTGGTTGCTCAATCTATACACTGCATTCAGTGTATACACTGCATTCAGCATACAACTAGTGCTACTACAGTCCAGGGAACTGCAAAAGGACAGGCCTATGTGAAGTGCGAGGAAGAAATTGTAGAGAAAAGGAAAATAGGTGGAAATACTGTGTTCCGTGTAAATTTTATGGATGTCTGATTGATGGAAAGAACTTTTGACATGAAAATTAATATTTTTAGTCGATTTGATATTATATTTTAATAGGATAAGAGCTTAATACATTTATAGGTATCAGCAAGGGTATTTAACTCGGTTTTCCACTTCAAGTTTAAATCCCCTATCAGCTGTCTCCCTCGAGATCCAAGTAGCCAATGCTTGAAAGAGTGATTCATGTGGTGACTAAGAGCCAGTTTCGATGACAGAGGGCCCACCTTGGTGTCCTAGACCTTTTAGTGCCACCCACCATGAACATGGGCAGGGTCCTTGGTGTCTCCACATTTCAGTTTTCTCATCTGTAGAAGTTTGAAAGAGATAACCTGGCTTCTGGATGCTGAGTAAGAGTTGCTTCTTACCACTATTAGGGACACCTTTAGGGAAGCTCAGTTCAGTCTAGAAAGGACCAAGGGTTTGGTGTGGTCTTTAGTCATGGTAAGAGTTCACTGCTGGTAACAACAGAATAGCATTTATAGAACTACCATCTGCCAATAACAACTTTCAACTCTGGACCAAAAAACAGTGCCAAGAATTATACATTCATAATTAAAATAAATCCTGGAAGCCCACAGGGAATGATTTAAAATAGGAAGCTGGAGAAAACATGTTGCTTGAAATACCACAGCATACTAGGTGAGCTCCACATTAAATAGCCTTTTCCTTTCATTTCAAATTTTTATTTATATTTATTTATCTATTCTATACAGGGTCTCACTATGCAGTTCAGACTCAGTGCTCCTGCTGTCTGAGCCTCCCCAGTGCTGGGATTACAAGTGTGGTCACCACACCCAGTTTCAGAGCCAGCACAGCATACAGTACTAGGGATCGAACCTGGGTCCTTGAGCTTGCCAGGCAAGCACTTAGACTACCAAGCTATCTCTCCAGCCCTGAACAGCCTTCTCTCTGAAGTCACTCCTTCTCCTCATCTTGGGAGTGCGGCGTGTGAGGCTTAGTGATGGGGATGTGGCCTCAGAGGTTTGTCCTTAGGTGGCTCGAGCATTGCATGAATGGTATAGAATGGTTCTCACCAATGTGGATGACACAGCCCTCTACTCACCACGTGGGCATGATTGCGTATGCTGTACTTTATGCCGCTGTCGGTGTGGGACATGTGCTTCCACCAGCACCATCACACACACACACACACACACACACACACACACACACACACACACACGTGTCTTTTAGTTCTGTGGCCTTATGGTGGTGACCATGTCACTCAGCAGCAGGAACTTTTTGTCCCTATCATACACTAATGGTACCACAGTCACATATGTGATCTGTCATTGACCAAATACCATTCTGTGGTGCGTGACTGTCCACAGGGAATAATGCTGAACGAGGAAGAGGATAATGACTGGACCAAGGCCTCAGAAGTTAGAGTGTGGGTCTGAGGAGTCCACGTGGGGAGCCCCAAGTCTATGATTAATTCTCCTCCTCAAACTACTTCCTACTGCCTGCCGAGCCCCACACTGGTGTGGGAATAGCGCAGGAAATCCAGGGGAAAGCACAGCTGGAAGCTCGAAGGAGCTGGGCTGGGCGGAGCACCTAGCCAACCTGAAAGACACAGCTTGGAATCCAAGTCAAAGGAACTTGTTAATTTCTTTGTGTTTTTCATATTGAACCCCAGGGGCACAATAGCTTAGGAATAAGGGTCCCAGGAACAAGGACTGTAACTGAGGCCTAAGGGCAAAACAGAGAAGTCTGCCAGCTGTGTCAAACCACCCCTAGATTAGGTTTATTTGTCAGTAGGGGAGCTGTGTGCTAAGACAAAACACCCCTGGAAAGAAAATAGCAATGTGCACACCGGACGGAGTTCAAAAGTGCTGTATATGTGAATAAGAAGAAAACCATTATCTGTAACCAGAGGAAAAATAAGCAGATCCTCAGAAGTATCAGATAGTAGAATAGAATGGGAAAGTCTACACATAACTACAAAATACAGATGAAATAAACTATGGGAAAAGATTGCAAATGGGCGAAGATGAGGAATAGCAGGAGAGATACAGAAATTAGGAGTGAATCAAATGGGAGTTATGGAACTGAAAAATACATCTGAAATTAAAAATTCATTGAAAGAACTTAAAAGCAAATTAAGCACCACAGGAATAAAAAAAAAACCACATTGTAGATACATTAGTAGAAATTATCCAACCGAGTACAAAAAGAAAAATGATTTTTTAAAAATCACAGTGCTGACAGCCCCTGTGACAGTATCAGGTACCCTATGAGACAAGAAATTGAAGTCTCAGAAAAGAACAGGATTTATATTTATTTATTTTTTTTTGTGGCCAGCTCAGAGTGACCTGTGGGCGGGGCTGGTGCAACATGTGGTGGCAGGGATCGAACCGTGGTCCCTGTGTTTGCCTAAGCTTGTCTAAGTAGGCACTTTAATCTGTTGAGCTATCACACTGGCTCAGGGAAGGATTGTTTTACTGGAAAAACTTTTTTTCTTTTTTTTTTTTGGCAGCACCAGCGATTTAACTCAGGCCCTTGTGCTTGCAAGGTAAGCACTTATTCTCCCCGACCATCTCTGAGCCATCTCCCAGGCCCCTGAAAAACATGTTCTGTATTTGATTGAAAATATTTACTCACGGATTTAGAAATCTCAGTGAACTTCAAGCAGGATAACTTCTAAAACATCAAAGATAAGGACAATCATCATAGAGCACTTTTTTAAGAAAAAGACGTATTACAAAGTACTAAAGATAGGCAATAAGAAGAAGGACACTCACATCTCATCAGAAACTTTAGAGATGAGAGGGTAACAGACTGCCTTCTTAAAAGTGCTGAAAGAAAAGTAAACTGGAAAATACAGTGAAGTTTTAAATAAAATATTACAGTAAAAGATACACTGCCATAAATCCCCTAATGTGTGCTCAAAGTACTACATCTCGTTTCCAACATACTTAACCCATTGTTCTTGCCAACATGTCTTTTACTGTAGCAAATTCTTTTAAAAACATAAACATTGTACTTCTTTTGATCACGTTATACACTAAGCTTTAAGTTAACTCTGTCACTACTTACATTAAATCTAAATGGACCGAAACTTCTAATTAAAAGCACAGATGTATCTTGCTCCATCCCGCCTGCCCCCGCCCAGCCCCTGAGACCGGCCAGAGACAGCGCGGCCGACTCCGCCATCCTCCTCCATCCCGCCCGCCCCTGAGACCGGCCAGAGACAGTGGCTGACTCCAGCGGCCTCCTGGATCCCGCGCCAAGCTCTCCCAGCGAGAGCGAATTTACAAGACTCACCAGGCTTCCCAGATCAGTGAGAGTGTGGTGAGTCTGAGGGAGAGCCTTTGGCTTCTTCCCACACGCGCTTCGCGGATCCCTGTCCCCAACCCCTCC
>PVKA01003851.1:0-42563 GCA_004027165.1 Ctenomys sociabilis
GAAGGAAGGAAAGATTTACTTAGCTCACAGTTACCGCAGCTTTCAGTCGGCACTCAGCTGGCCCCAAGGCAGAGGGGCATGTGTTAGAGGGCACAGCTCATGTTGATGGAAGGCAGCAATACAAGAGCAAAAGGAGGACCAACAGCAACAGTGGCTCCAGAGAGCAAATCTGTCTCCCTTCAGTTGCCTTCAGGCTCTCAGCCCCAGGCTGGGTGTAACACTCACACCCATAATCCCTGAAGTACTCACCCATAATCCCAGAGGATCATGAGTTAATCACAAACTCTAGAAGTCTGCCTCATGACTGCATGAGGCTTTTGGGGGATAACTACACACAAACTATAACACTGAGGATCAAGTGAATAACAGTTGAGGTGAGAGGCCAAGGTCAATATATGATAATGCCTACTTGGGGTTCCATTATCCTACATAGAAACTCGGAAGTTTTCATTTAGATCAGCACCACTTAATTTCATACTATTTAAATAAGAAATTATGTCTCCTATTCAATTTAATACTACACATTCCAGTCACTTTATTTTGAATGCCTCTGTAATGATTGGAAACTACTATATGGAAACTGAAGAGTTTTCTATATCTGGCGCTGCTTCTGTAAAGAGCTAGTAAAATTTGCCACTGGCAAAATGAGACCCCAGATGGAGCCAGTATGTGCTTTAACTTCCATAAGATATATATAATTTTATTTTGAAGAATACAATAAGAGCAAGAAAAATAAAATCAAAGACAGAAATAGGGTAACATCTAACAATACATAATTACAGATTTTCAAAACAAGAATAGCTGATTAACAGTGATATGTTATCTATTTCTATTGTCAAATCTGTTGTTCAGATTTTTTTTTTTTAGCAGGCACTGGGACCTCACTCTTGCCAGGTAAATGCTGTACTACTGAGATAAAACTCCATCCCTATGTTGTTCAGATTAACAGATACAGTTTTTTGTATTTGCAAATTCAGATTTTTTTTGCAAGGTTACAGTTAGACTGTAGTATGAGTGGCTTCCTATTGACCAAATAAGATATCACAAAGTAGACAATAATTTTTGGATTTTGGCCCCTAGACCACTGCTCTGTGTCAATCTTACATGACTTTAGTTCTATAAAGAACAGCTACTAAAGTGCAAGATTGTCAGTAATTGGATCTTATAGATAGGTAAGAACAAATTCAAACTGTACTTAACAGGATGTTGAAGTGGTTTATTAAAATATACATCTTGTCAACAACTAAATTCCAGGAGATTCAAACAAATATTTGAACGTCTGCCTATGAAAGATCCCATGCAAGGGCCTGAGTAGAATATGGAGACAGGAGGCTTGAGTGCTAGCTTTAAGGTTCTTATTGTTCTGTGGAGAGGCTATGACAGATATCTGGATAGCTAATGTAAGGTGTAAAGATATATATTCTACAAGAAGCATTAAAAGAAGACCATAGAAATTCTAAGGAGGTAGAAGGAGTTTTCAGCAGCCTGGATTACAGACCTGTTTGGGAGTCAACAACCTCATCCAAATTGTGGAATGCCTATAGACTCGGCTTCTTGCAGAGGAAACTATAGTGTGTTCAGGCTCTGTCCTAGTTATGTAGATAGAGATGTATAGGCTTTTTCAGGGTCTCTGCCAGAGAGTGGGCCAGTGCAAGTGAATGACCCCAAGCTTTGAGATTCATTACCTTTATCATAATCTTTCTTGGAGTAGTACCAAAATGTACAATTCCACACCATTTTACTAGCAAAAAAGACCAGACTAATGAAAATATTTGCTAGGAGAGTGATTATGTTATGATGCATTTTACAGCGCATAACTACGCAGCTGCTGAGATGGGTGAGAAAGAGCTATCTATTCACATTTGTAGATAGCAAACTAAGATATGAGATTAAAAAAGTGCAGGAAGGTGTGTATAGATTGTGGCTATTCTTCAGAATGAAGGGAGGCATATGCACAGAGACAGGCTTATAGATTCAGGGACTTGATCTGGAATCAGTAACATTACCACTCCTGGGGAAGTGAGGTAGAACATTAATGGTAAAAAGAAACATTTCTAAAAAATATTTTAATTTTTTTTCTTTTTTGGTTGTCTGGTACCAGGAATTGAACTCAGGACCTTGCATTTGTCAGGCAGCCACTTATGCCACTAAGCTATCTTTCTGGCTATTTATACTGTTAAATATTTATGCCATGTACTTGCAACATTAAAAAGTTAAAAACCAGAAATATCAACCAAATTACAGAAGTCAAACCTTCTGCGAACATAGTGTAGATGTTTGGTACACAAGGTAAATTGACTAAAATAGGTTTGATGGTTTTGGGGAGTCACAGGTCACAGAACTCACCTGTAGGTGGCAGTGTTTTGGGACTGGAGCCTGAAATTGGTGAGCTAGTTCTGCTTTGGTGGGTGTGGACGCTATGGACAGATAAAGCTAGGATCTCACTAGCATTAGGGGGACAAGCACCGAGGCGTAGAGGGGGTGTGGGAGAGCGATTGTGAAAACACATGGCCTTGTCAGAGGCAGGGACTTCACTAGATAAGAAGGGAAGGGAGGGAGGTAGAATCACAAGCAGCACTGAAGGAAGAGTGTTTATTGAGTTACAGAAAAAAGTACAGCAAATGCCCTCTGGTAAATGGTGATATATAACTGCCTTATAAAATTCTTATTTGGGGGAAGTCTGTCTTGTCAGTCCTTCCTTCCTTCCTTCCTTCCTTCCTTCCTTCCTTCCTTCCTTCCTTCCTTCCTTCCTAACATATTTGGGACAGGGTCTCACTACACAGATCATTCTCGTAGTGATCTTCCTGTTTTCAGTCTCCCTAGCCCAGGAATGCAGGCATGAGCCACCATGCCCCAAATCAGTCCCTGGCTCAAGTCGCCTGAGGGTAGCATGGTGGTACCAGTGATCGAACCCTGATCCCTGCGCTCGCCTGAGCAGGCACTTAGTCCACTGAGCTATCTTGCTGGCCTGCTTTTATTCATTTTCATAGCTTTACTGAAGTTTAATAAAACTTGTACATATTTATGGTGCTTACCTTACTGTTTCATATACATAAATCCTGAGAAATAATCGCTGTAATCAAGTAGAGTAACATATCAATCCCCCCAGTTACTCTTTTCTTCCCTTTACTTTCTTATTTTTGTGGTGAAAACACTCCAGTTCTATTTGCAAATTTCAATGCGGTACCATTACTGATGTCATGGTGGTAATCATTAGACTGCAGGGATATCTCACTTTGAACTGCTCTATCATACTAATAAAATTTCTCATAATAAGTTTTTCAAAGCTTTTGTGAATTAATTACAGAATTACACTTTAGGAGCCAGGGAGATAGCTCAGCAGAATAAGTGCTTGCCTGGCAAAGTTCAGTCCCCAGTACTACAAAAATATTTACACTTTAGTTTTAATTTTTTTCCATTTTATTTGTGTGTTTATGTATTTTTAAGGTATTTAGTACAGGGTCTCACTACACAGACTGGACTTTTAGTGATCCTTCCAGTTTTTCAGCCTTCCAAGCGCTGGGATTACAGGTGAGCACCACCACACCCAGTCTCATTCATCCCAGGGTGGGGCCGGCATGGCAGGCTGGGGATCGAATCCCAGGCCCCTCAACCTGCCTAAACAGGTGCTTCTATCCACTTAACTATGTGGCCGGAATTTTTTTTATTTTATTAAAAATTTTAAGTTGACACTGTAATTTTACATACCTATGGGTTGCAATGTGGCATTTCAATGCATGAATACAAAGTGTAATGGTCAGATCAGGGTAATTTACACATCTGTCATCCCAGATATGTAGCATTTCTTTGTGACAGGAACATTCAAATTGCTCTCTGTTGGCTATTTTGAAATATTCAATTAATTGTTGCCAACCAGTTATCCTATCATAGAGTATTAGAAGTCACTGCTCCCACCCAAATTGTACCTGAACTTAACACCCAGCCTCTTGCCATCCCTCCTTCCCCTTTCCCTTCTATTTTTTTGAGAGTAACTTTAGCTTCCATGTACAAGTGAGAGCATATGGTGATTCTCTTTCTCCTCCTGACTTATTTCGCTTAATACAACATCCTCCAGCTCAATCCATGTTTGTCACCAGTCATTTAATGTTTCCTCTTATTGCTTCAAGGACAGATGGGGCTCCTCAGGCTTTGATTAAGATCTAAGGGCAGCACTGAAAGGATATCTTCAGCTCTTCTGAAAAGACAGAGGGAGTCAAAGAACTCAATGGAATGAAATAAACGTGGGCATTTCCCTCGTCTGTCATTTACTCTCTTCTTCCTGGCCCTTGAGCTGTTCTGTGTTGACCCCATCTCAGGTCCCATGCAGACTCACCTTTCTGGGAGTGCTCATCACACTGTTTTATAAATATGTTTTTCTGCCTTCTCCCCACTATGTTGTCCATGCTTTAAAACAAGGTACTGTGTGTTTTATTTCCATATGCCCTGTTGTAGACTTCTAGGCATTGCAATGCCTCTCCAAAGAGATTCTCCAGCAGAGGACCATGAGGTGGCATTGCAGTGAGAGCTGCACTTGTTACTAGTGTGGAACCATCTGAATGGTTTAGTGCTTTCTCCACAGCCTGCTGTGTCCTCTGCAGGAATCTGAAACAGCAGCTTATGCAGTCTCTCATAGATGTGGAGTTAGTTTTCTTCATGTGGCTTCTCTCAGTCTTTTTCTCTCACACTATTAGGGCATTGCCTCATTCTACAGATAACTCTGGGTGATGTTTGCAAAACTTAGAGAAGACAGCATAAGCGAAACCCCAGCTTCATAGCAAAGAAATCACAGAGCACAGGGCTTACATTAACTGATTATCTCAGAAATGTGAAAGCAGGTCAGGGACAATTTTGGATCCTAATTTAATCAGGTAACCTGGAAGAAAGCCAGTATGTCAGGACAGTGAAGAGAGAGAGGAGTTTAGGGCATGTTTCATTCACTTTCTACTCTGTTTGTGAACTTTTAGCTGCAAAGCACCAGGTACACAGAAGTTTACAACTCAGCTAGTCAGTCATAAGTGCTAATGCCACATAGGTCCAGAGCCATTGCTAGGATTTATTTTCTTTCTCTTTGTCCCTTCAAAAGGCAACTGGGTTTCTCAATAACCAGGAGTTTCATGGGTTTAAAAAATGAGGACAGAAAATAACCAAACCTTCAAAGTGCCCTTAATGTTTACAAATGCCTTTAGCAGCTGGTGGGTTGCCTTCCCATATAATGTATCTAGCCAAGTTGTGGACTCCAGAGACAGCAGACGTCCTAGTGGTGTGGCCAGCACAGTGATTGGACCACTGAGCTTCTGAGGCTTTAGTGCAGTTCATCTTTATCTCCCTCCTAACCCCCCACAGGATTTCAGGCTCCCTTAAGTCCTTTTTGGGGAGGGGGTACAAGGAATCAAATCCAGGACCTTGTGTTTCCAAGGCAGGCACTGTGCCACTGAGCTCTAACCCGGGCTCTTGCACTTTGGTCTTACAGTTCACTTAGAGATCATGAATGCCTGTGCCAAGGATGGAGATTTGACTCAAAAAATAAAATAAAATAAAAAGGAAAGAAACAAAATAAGGAAAAATAGACACAGAATTTCAAAACAAGAGGATAGGAAATTAACAGCGATTGCTATATTGTATATTGTTATCTTCACAGTCACTGTTCAGATTGCCAGATATAAACATGCAAAACTGATCAAACAATTAAACGTTAACTCTTGCTTTCAATAAACCAATAGAAATTAACAGTACGGAGCCTAAGCCCAGGCCCATCAAGTGTGTGGGAGAGCTTCCATGCTCCCTTTTGCTTGCTGGACCCCACCAGACCCAGCCCAGTCACCCTTGTGAGTGAGTCCTTCTTTCCTGCTCTCTGGACCCCTATAGACCCAGCCCAGGCGGGGCATACAGGCCTGGGGTAAAACTCTGCACTTGAAGTCCCTGCAGAGAGGCGAGGGGCCAGAACCACCCAGAGAGGCAAGGAGCAGAACATCTTGCCAGAGGGGCACAATAGGTTCATTTCCAAGAGCTGGAGCAGGAAGAAGCCAAGCATAGCAACCAGACCCAGCCAGGTACAACTGGATGAGTTCAAACTTTGTAGATCTACACCCGGTAAGCTGAGACACTTTGCTAGACCCAGATCTCTAAGAGCATCCTCCCCATTTCTCTCTCGACTGAGAGAGTGGGCAAAAGGTAACCAGAGTGAATAGTCTGCCTGAAAAACACCAGGTACATCAAGGGGAGGCGATCAGACAGAACTTAGTGGAACTAACTTAGATACAATTTCCCAATTTAATATCTGCTCATCTATACAGACATAATGATTGCTCTTACTATCTAAAATACAAAGCCAATAGTTACAAAAATTTGTCCACTGCTAATTACCTATTATTAGTATTACTTACTGTAGTTCTGTAATTACAAAACTATGACTGCCTTAATCATATCATCTCTCTTGAGTAAGAGTTTCAGTAGGTGCTAAGGTTATAACTCCACCAAAGCTGTACACCAAGGTCAGAGAACATTGTATACAAAATGACAAAGAGAAGGAGTAGAATGCAATCTGAGACCCTGAGCCCACCTAGAACAAATGCAGAAGACACTAGCACAGAGGAAATTGGGAAACACACAGCTGAAATGTCTGAATTAATATCATCTGAAGTAAAGAAACAACCACAGAAAGATATAGAGGAATTCAGAAATAATCTCTGAGGGGTTGGGGAGATAACTCAGTAGAATAAGTGCTTGCCTGGCAAGCACAAGGGCCTGAGTTCAATCTATAGTTCTGCCAAAAAAAAAAAAAAAAAAAACCCTCTGAAATAAAAAAAAATCTCTGAACTAATAGCATTTGAAGTAAAAAATCAAATGCAGAAACATATAGAGGAAATCAGATCAGAAGTAATCTCTGAAGGAAAAAAGAAAGAATAGTTATAATGAAAGAACTGTTTCTCAGGAAGACACTGATAAAAAGTAGAAGAGATTAGAAGAACAATGGAATCCTTCAATGAGCAATATAGGAAAGAAATAGATCACATGAAACAGAGTCAAGGAGATAAAGAGGAAGTTAAAATCTCGTTCACAAGCTTGAAAAACCATTTGAGTGAAAGTGAAGATAGTTTCAGATCTTGAAGATGCCACTGCAGCTAGTGAAAAGATAAGAAAAGGTCTCTTAAAAACAACTAGGATTCAGGAAAAACATAATTCATCACCTGCAAGATGATGCAAAGAGGAACAATGTGAGACTAATAGGCATCAATGAGAAAGGAGTCAATACAATGATATAAAAAGAATATGGACAAAAGTTATAGCAGAAAACTTCCCAAATATGGGGAGGCAGTCTGACATTCAGGTAAACATACAGAACTCCAAATAACATCAACCCAATTAAAAACACACTTGAGACATACAATAGTCAAGATCCCAGAAATCCAGAACAAGAACAATATACTAAAAACCACTAGAGAAAAGAAATAGATCACATTTAAAGGATAACCCATCAGAAATTAGTAGTACAGTTATCTTAGATATGGTGTGTATGTGTGTATATATATATACACACTATATATCCCTTCTTCCTTCTTTCTTTTCTCTGAAGATTTGACTATTATGCATCTCTATAATCAACTGGATAGGCATGCCCAAGTCCAGCGAGTCCCTCAGGTTTGATTTGTATCTTACAACTCATGTGGTATCCACGGTAGGCTAGAGGCTCTGCTACTTTTACGCACCTCCTCAGTGTGACCACTCACAAGTCCCACCCCATAGGTGATGAGACTCATTTAAAGTGTCTTTTTTTATTAACTTTATTAGAAAAAGTTGCAATGAGACAGCTTCAAAACAGGTTGGTAGGAGAGTTACAATAACTAACACATTGCTTATGGTTTTCTCTGGAACAGTCATTCATAGCACAGGATGCGGACATGATAGCCCATCCAAACACCATCAGTACAGATTCTTCTTCCCATTGAACCAAGAGAAAGTAGCTATACATCTATCCTAACTATTTTGTATATACAAATACAAAACAGTCCTTCATTTATATCACCATTTTTTCTTTAGTTTTGTCAGAGATGGGTATTCTATTGCCATCCAAATATTGTAGGTGTATGAACTCAGCAAAATCAGGAGGTGAGAATGCTTTCTTCCTTTGGATGTGCCTCAGTTTCTTCCTCCTTTTTTCTGCCCCTTAGGGTCTTGGATCTGAGGAAAGTGTACACACCCTAGGTGTAGCATCTGCATGACAATCGGGACTTGTTCTTGGCCAGCCCAATGATGATCTTAGAGGGCTGCTTTGTATTGTCTCTCTTTGCTTTGAACTGCGTTAACAAATACCCTTCTTGCGCTCTCAACCTTAGAATCTTCCAGGTCCTGAGAAGCAGGTAGAGGCTCATCCTTTCAGCGATGTGTAGCTCTGCCCCCTTGACTATCCCTTCATATTGATGATAACCATATCTTCATATGTGCCATTCTTTTAATAGCTGAGAGGCACCAATGTATCCAGAAATAGTAGATATATCCTCTTAGTTGAAGAAAGGCTTACTTGGACTGAAAAATTTTAGATATGTGGTTGGACACAGAATATTCGTGTCCTCTGAAACCAGATTTTTACTTTTGCCCTTAGACTGATTCTCGGTGTCTCGTTTCTTCAAGTCATTTCTAGTCACAAGCCACTTCATTCATCTTTAGTGAATGAATGCTGTTGCATTCTGAATGATTTATCCAAGCAGAAAAATATAGTTTTATTATAGGAAGGACTTTTAACATGTTCACATAAAGATTAAATGTGAAATATCAGAATTAAGTGGAAAATTTGGAGGGATAGTACAGGGGATCTCACTGAGCTACATTTTCAGGTAAGACAAAGTGCTACTAAGATCCTAGGACTGGGCTTGCTATTTAGCCCAAACTGGCCTTGAACTTGTGCTTCTCTTGCTGTAGCTTTTTGAGCACTGGGACTGCAAGCATGTCTTATGGTGCTTAGCTTTTTATTATCTCTCTTATCTCTTAGTACAACTCATTTGAATTTAATCTTCAAATTTCTCATTATCTTTAATATATTTGAATATTCTATTTGTCTCATTTTATACTACCATGATACTGTTCTGGGTCCTGTTTTCTTTTTGATGGTTATCTTTATTGCTTATATGTTGCTTATCATTTTTACACCAACAAATTGAGCTTACAAATCAAGTTTATCTTTGTTTTAATGTGGCTTCCATTTATATTTTCCTTTGATCTTATCTTATTTGTTTCTATAAATGTGGCAGGAAGTCTGGTCTGAGAGGAGCAGGGCAACAGCTCTGCCAGATGTAAAGGTTGTGGCTCCCTCTCTCTAGCCCATTCTGTAGGTGCCACTCTCCATAAAGGTCATAGCCTATTCAATTCTGGTTTTCAAACATGTTCCTCGTTCAATACGTATCAGAAACACCTTGAACGGCACTTGTTGCTTTCCTTGAAACACAGCAATGAGAAAAGAGAGTGTTCTCTGGAGTCAGGAGTGACTGCTTGTTCTAGCACCTTCGGAAGGTGATGCCCAGGTTTTGGGGAGCTAACTGAGTTGGTTCCCTCAGTCCCTCATTCCTCTCTTAGAGGTACAGAGGTACTAAAAAATTCCAGATGTTCTGAATTTTCTTCTTATAGACTCTTATAGACTCATTTATTTCCTTTTTCTTTCTTTTCTTTGGGGGGCGGAACCAGGGGATGAACTCAGGCCCCAGCACTTGCCAAGGAAGCGCTAATTCTATTGAGCCATCTCCCTGCCCCCTAGGAGCATTTCTTTACTTTTAAAATAGCAAGGTAAAGCAACACCAAGAAGCAACTCATTTGAAATATATTGAGGGATAGCCCTCCAAAAGTATCTGAAAAGGTAGAGCATTAGGCTCAAAACACAAGCAGTACCAGGGAGAGAGGACATCAAGAATTTTTATCCAAGTTCACATCATAGAGAAAGTCTAGATGGGAAGCCAGGATTGTTGGTACCTTCACTATCCTGTAGATACAAAGGACTCTGTATCAGTAATTTTAGGAATACATTCATTATCCTCTTTTCCAGCCCTTAAGATTCAAAATCCTGAATATGAGCACTCAACTATTCAGTTCTTAGTCAGCTTCTTAGGAAAATGTACATCTTTTGACTTCCATAGCAAGAGACAGATGGCTAAAACAGAAGGCTGCACGTGATGGATAGTAAAATACTACATATATAATTGTAGGTGTTTCTTCCCCCAACAAAGGCATAAAAGCTTGTTGAACCTTAAAATAATTCACTTCAAAGGAACAATTTTAATTTTGATTGTTCCCTTTTTACTTTTATTTTATTTTATTTTTTTAATTTATTTATTACAGTGTCTCGCTACACATTACGGACTCTTTTCTTGCGGGGGGGGGGGGTCAGCTCAGCCCGCCCTGGGGGAGGGGCTGACACGGCATGTGGTGCTGGGGATCGAACCGCGGTCCCTGAGAGCTTGCCTAAGCTTGCCAAAGCAGGCGCTTTAGACTGCTGAGCTATTTTGCCCAGCCCCCCTTTTTACTTTTAGACTGGTAACAGTAGAATAGATATCAGAGTAATGAAATTTATTCAGTAAGATGGATATTTTTTGGCTACAGGGAATGTAATAAAAATAGTTTTTACATAATAATTGCTTAATGATTTGTACACTGATGATTAAGCAGCTGAAATGACAGAAACTTTGTTCAGATGCTTTCGAATGTTCTGAGCTTCATGGTTGCCTAGTGGCGTCCACAACTCCAGGAATCAAAATTATAAAGATATTTAGGAGGAAAATATTTTTTAGTAGCAAAGAAAACTTCTCCCAGGAGGTTTCAGGCAAAACTCACCAGGACTTGCCAGGTGACCCAGTCCTACCTTCATGGAATACTAGGCAGGTTTAAAAATATTAGTCATATTTTCTGTCATGGAGGTTTAGCTACACTAATGAGGAAGGATGAGAGAAAATGATTCCTTACAACCAACAGTGTTGGCTTTAAAGTTTAACGCAGTACTTAATTTTTGATGAAACTTAGCCCCCCAAGAATTGAGCATTTTCCCAAGGTCATAAGGCTGATCAATGATAGATCAATACAGAGCCAGAGAACTTAGCAGAGAACTCCTGCTTTGTTTCCATTCAGTTCATTCCCATTCATCAAAAAGTTGTGTGTGAAGAATAAAATATGTTTACTTTTCCAGTTTTCCATGACATCAAATCCATCATTATGAAACTGAGGTTTGTGACCCAGCCCCAGAGGCTGGTTGAATTTGTGAAACATTGTGAGACTTCTCAAGGGAGTTTTGTAACAGCACAAACTTTCTTTTATATTATCTATGGCCTAATTTATTGGGCCACTGCGTGTTGTGAAAAACTTTTTGTTCATTAATAGCTAAAGTTAAGACTAGCATATTGGCAGGAAGGTGAGGGACAGAGAGACAAAGGTGATTGAGATTTAAGAGCCCAAGTAAGTAGAGGAAAGAAACCAAATTGTATTATGAAGCAAGGCCAATGCAATCTTGTCAGTTCAAGAGGAAGCAGACCGGAGGCCCCTCAGCTCCTCTCTCATGCACTGTGAAGGGCCATTGTGAGTGCCCCATCTAATCAGCCCACTTCTTTCTATGATACTCACTGTTCCAGCTGCAGACCGCCAGATAGCTAGGGATTGTCTGGGCTCCCAGTGCTAATGATTTCTATCAAAGTAGGTGACTCTAATCACTGCAAGTCTATGTGGATTTTGTTCTCTTTCAATACTTGTTAGATTCTGAAGGTCGAGGGCCTAAAATGAATGCAAATAGAAGAGATGTGGGAGGCAAGCTACCAAGATAAAATGGATCAAGTTGAAAAATCTGTAATAATTGGAAAGAATAAAGGGCTGACCATTTTCTTTATTTTAAAGAGAAAAAAACATGAAATTTCAAAACATGGTAACAGGAGGGTCAAAAATGGTTAATATATTGTGCGCTGGTGACTTTAAATTAGTTACTCAGAGCAGAAGACATCCCCATTTAATTGTCCGAACAATATTAGCACAAACCTTTTTTTTTTAATGAAGTAACAGAAATTAGTAGTCTGTCTATCTATCTATCTATCTATCTATCTATCTATCTATCTATCTATCTATCTATCTATCTATCTATCTATCATCTATCTATAGTGTCTAGGTGTTTCAGCCTCCTGCAATCTGGGTCTAATTAGTCACAATCTAAAGATTGTGACTAATTCATGATTGATCCAATGCTGGGATTATGGGTGTGAGTGCTCTTCTAGCCCTGGGTGGATAATCTGCATTGCAATGTGAGAAAGGGTGAGAGGCTGGCTAGAAGCCAGCGGCCCTTCTCTTTGCTCTTTGCTGTTTTCTGCTGCCATGAACTGCTGCCCTCTGCCCTGTACCACACTGCCTTGGAGCCAGCTGAGTATGGACTGAAACCTCCACTAACTCTGATCTAAATAAATCTTTCCTTCCTTGATTTTAGGTGTCTATCTCCATTCCCCCATCCCCGTTTCTTTTTCCTTTGGAAGTTACTTCCCATTTTACAATGTATACTGTACACTTTGGATTACATTTACTCTCTCAGCTTCTCACACAAGGGACAAAGTACAACGTTCACACATATGTGTCTGGTTTATTTTACTTTTAAGTATGGTCTCAAATTAAAAGTCTCCAGTTTATCTTTCTTTGTGGCTGAGTAGTACTCCATTTTATAAAGATGGCCATATCTTCTTTATCTATTCCTTGGTTGATGGGCATTTGAGTTGTTTCCAAAATCTAGCTATTACAAATTGTGCTGTTATAATCATGGGTGAACATACTTCCCTCTAGCATGATGTTTTTAATTCTTCCAGAAAGATAAATGGAAGGGGAATAGCTTAGGCAAATGGGACTTCTAATTCTAGTTTGTTTATTTATTTATTTATTATTCATTTCATTGAGAAACAAATAGCAATGAGATAGTTTCAAAACCAATTAGTAGGACAGTTTTAATAATTAATACATTTTATATTGTTGTCTTTGTAGTGGTTATTCATAGTACAAGATGCAGAAATGATATCCTGTCCAAACGTTGTCTCCATACTGATTTCCATAGTGGCTACAACAGGTTACCCTACTACCAACAGTAGAGAAGAATTCCTTTTCTCCCACAGCCCCTCCAGCATTTGTTATTGGTTGATTTCTTAATAGCAGTCATTCTTTCTTGGCACCATTTCAATTTGTATCTCTAATGGACAGGAATGTTGGACATATATTCACATATTTGTTTTCCACTTATATTTGTTCATCTGAGAACTGTGTATTCATTTCTGATGCTCACATTTGGATTGGGTCTGTAAGCTTTTGAGGTCAGATTTTTTTTTAGTTATTTATACGTTCTTTATATGTTTATGTAGTAAACTTTTGTTTAAGGAACAGCTGGCAAACATTTTTCCCACATTGTGAGTTATCTTGTCACTCTGTTGATGGCTTCTCTTGCTGTGCAAAAGCTTTTTTAATAAGGTGAGATCCTAGTTGTTGATTCTTTGTGAAAATTCTTGTGCAATCAGGTTTTACCCAGAAAGACTTTGTTTACACCACTGTCTTCAAAAGTTTTACCTATTCTATCTTCCAGTAGATTTAATGTTTCTTGTGTCTTTTTTTTTTTTTTGTGGTACCAGGGGTTGAACTCAGGACCTTGTACTTGCCAGGCAAGTGCTTATTCTACTGAGCTATTTCCACAGCCCCTGTTTCTGTTTGAATATTTAGATCTTTGATCCATTTCAGATTTAGTTTAGTGCATGGTGATAGACATGGGTCTGATTTTAATCTTTGGTAGAGATTACAGAGCCGGTTTTTCTGGCACCATTTTTTAAGGAGACTATCTTTTGTTTCTGTGAATGTGTTTGATACCTTTGTCAAAGATAAGGTGGCTGAATATATCTGCAGTTGCTTCTGCATTTTCTAATCTGTTTCATTCTTCTTTGCTAGTATCACACTGCTTTTTTTTATTACAGTAGATTTATAATAAAATTTCAAATCAAAGATTGTGTGGCCCTTAGCCTTGCCTTTATTGTTCAGAGTTTTCTTTGCTATTCTAGGTCTCTTCTGGTCCCAAATGAAATTTTGAACTGTTTTCTCTAACTCTGTGAGATATATTATTGGAATTTTATTAAAATTGCATTAAATATGCATAATGCTTTTGGAAGTATGACTTTGGGGGTTCTTTCTACCCAATGAGAACAAGTATAGAGATTTGTAGTACAGGTATACAGAGATTTTCATTAAATGCAAAGTTCCAAGGTTGCACAGTTAGCTAGAAAGAATAAGTTCTGGTATTATTACAATTGGATGAGTATAGTTAGAAATATTATGTTATTTCAAAATACCTAAGATAGAATTTTGTTTTCACCACAAATAAATGACAAATATATTATATATGCCCAGACTTGATTAGCCTTCAGAGTATATATGGATTAAAACATCACATTGTATTCCATAAATATGTATTGTTATTATGTGTCAATGAAGAAAAATGTAGTTCACTGGCAGCCCCTATCTACAGTCTTTCTGAAATACCTGGTCCACCAAAATCCTATGTAGACACCCCCACATGACTTCAGCCTTGGTACTTTCTAAAGTCGGGTAATTCGGGCTGGAGAAAGACCTTCTTCAATATCTGCTTGTGCATTGTTTACTTGGCAGATGTTAGGAAGGCAGCTATGCTCACCACTGTGCCACCAACACGTACACCAACGCATACTTGGCGGATGTTAGGGCTTGGCATGGGGAAGTGAGCTGGTGCAGTCTGACTGTGACTCATGCACTATCTCCACTTCTCTCTTGTGTTTTAGCTGCACCAAGATTGATACTAGTTAGTGATGGATAGAAGGTTAAAACCTTACCATGTAGAATTGTACCTGATACACAGACACATGCAAGATGGCTTCTTAGAAGAACCAGCTGGTTGAGAAAGATAGACCAAACCTTAAGAGAAAAAGAGATTTGGTACATTGAAAGAGAAAGAAGCAGAGGTGAGTAAGTGCATTTGTCGTTCTAGATTCCAGTAGATATATTACTAAACGCTCAGTTATTGCTTGTTTTCTGTTCTTAGTCCAGGAAATACTTGTTTTCTTAACATAAATCTTAGTTTGTATGCATATTAGTTTGTTTCTACTTCTTGTTAATGTAAGAGATATAAACAATAGATAGCCAGGTGCCCCCATAGCCTGAAAGTTCATTGGTGAAGGCTTCATATCCTTAACTAAACTTTATCATCTCCTGTAGTCCCATCTAAAAAGTGAAATTCTGGGCCAGAGGTATAGCTCAGCAGACTAAGCGCTTACTTAGGTAAGCACAGGGACCAGGGTTCCATCCCTGGTTCCACATGCCGCGCCGGCCCCACCCTCGGGTGCACTGAGCCAACGATGGAGTCTGGGCGTGATGGCGCGCACCTATAATCCCAGCGCTAGGGAGGCAGAAAGCAGGAGGATCGCTATGAATGTGGGCTGCATGGTGAGACCCTGTACAAAAAAAAAAAGAAAAACCTAAAAAGTGAAATTCCATGAAAAGCAATATGCCTACCCCATTGTACAAACTATAGAATAGATTCTTAGTCTACTGGGAAAGGTGATTGACAGGTGAATGGAAAAAGAGGGAAGGTGGGCTTACTCCTGCGGCTACTGCTTCATGTGCCAATTAGCTTTATCCACTTTTTAGAGAAGAAGTATTTTAGGGAACAAAAGCACTGAAAGGGTCATGTAGCGTTGGGAGGTTTCAGAAGGAAACAAAAGATGACTTCATCATTCTAAGTAGAAACACTGATCAAGACATGAACTTTACAACTGAGTTACTGCCTTGAAAGTAGAAATTGAGCAATATACCACCTTCCCAGCACAGTGACTGGCCTCTAGCAAACACACAATAATTATAAAACAAGTAATTAAAACTAGAGAAAACAATGAACAAGGCATAGTTGTCATTGATGTATCACAAGAGATCCCTGAATGACCTTTAAATAAACAATGACCTTCGAAGCCTTTTCCTATTTCTTCATCCTCTTCAGGATCAGCAAAGTTTCATTCTCCAGGAAGAATATTATAAAATGTTCAACCACAAGCCAAACACTTCCCACTTGAAAAACTTTTGCTTCCCTGCTTAAGTGAGCCAATAATAAAAATGACTGCTCTTCATTCTCTCTCCTCGTACACAGAGAAGACAAAGTGGCCCTTCAAGACAGAAGATTAATCTAGGTTGTCTTGCATATGCTGTAATAATGATTGAATCTTGAAGCTGCTGAGTTCTTTGCTTGTAAAACCTTTAATCTAGGCTGAGAAAAGAGAGCAACAAGTTTTAGTAGTATTATTAGTTCCTCAGTGCAATTTCATGTTCTAAAATTATGATTCTAAAATTACTAGTACAGAATTTAGGACACCGATGAGATTTTAGGTCATTTCTCCCTCCCTAATTTAGAAATATTTCTCTAAGAAATATCAGCAGCCCAGATTTCTATAAGAGAAGGTAGTCTTGTCCTAGCTTCACGTTGAGAGAGGTATTTTAAAAAAATGAACTCTGATTGCTATAAAAATAAACCTTACATCTGTCCAAAGATCACTCTTATTCATGTATGTTTCTTGAATCAAGAGTCATTCAGGACTGGGGAGATAGTTCAGTAGAATAAATGCCTGCCTGGCGAGACCAGGATCCTGAGTTCAATCCCTAGTACCACACACACACACAAAAGTCATTCATTTAGGAGTTTGGGCTCAGAACTATGTGTGTGGATGCTCAAAGAAGTAAAAGTTATACTACCTTGGTCACACCAGGTTGATTACTAACAGTCTCATGATTGCACTCATTTGAATGTGCTATACCATTAAAATATATCTTGGAAGCCAAAAGAGAATACAGTCTACAAAATGATAAAATTGTTCCAACCTCAAAACTAATCTGGTTTGCAGATGATGGATGGAGATGTAGACAAGGCTGTGTGTCATTCTTTTTTTTTTTAAGTATTGATATGGTATTTTTTTACTTTATAAAGAGGGTACAAAATAGCATTAAAACAGAGAAATTATAAATGATACAGAATTTCACTTAACAAAATAATATGAATTTTACATTATTTGTTGGAATGCATAGTGCTCTTTCAACCAGTTATTCGTATTACCAGATATGTGCATGCAAAATTGGAAGAAGAAAGAAAAAAGAGATAAATATGTCAGAAATTAAGAGGAGAAACAATTGAAAAAAGGAGACAAAACAGATTAAGTATTATGTGTTCCTTTCCTTAGACCAGCAGAAGGGACATGTGTTGTTAATGAAGACCCAGTGGATAAAATGGCATTCTCACAAATCTCCCAGCAGCATAGCTCCACTACCCGTAAATCCTTTGCAGACTTCATTGATTCTGAATTCTTTATATTCCACAGAGGCCAGGCCTTTTGGTGAATATAGTCTGTGGCTCCATAAGAGACATGGTTAGTAAGTATTTCAGAGTGACCAAAGTGTAAGTACGATAGAGACCCAGACTACTCAAGAGCCTACCTTGGTTTGTAGCTTTGCTTCGCTTCAGTGCATCCTTTGTAGGGAATGAAGGAAAGGAAAAAAGGGTAGCTGAGAGTAATGCCTCCCTCTCTATCTCTAGGACTCAAACGAAAGTGGAGGCACAGGTATAAACCGGATAGTAGTGGAACTTGAACCATCTGGCCACCTTAGCTCAACTGCAAGGACATCTTAAAGTTGTTTGAAATGATCATATAATTAGCTCATTTTAATACTATTATTCTGGAGCCAATTAACAAATTAATCACAATTTGTTTCTGATTCAACCTTGGGATTTTATATAGCACAAATAATCCCTGAATCAGGTAACAATTAATTCATCCATGTGAGTGGTGCCTGTGTGTAAAATGTGTTTCCTGTAGAAGAACAAGTCGTATCATTGCTGATCATTTAGCTATGACTCTAGCGCCAAGCTATGATTGCAGCCTAGGTAAACTCTTCAGAATCTGCAGCTCGGTGGTGCTGCTTTTAGGCATCTTTGGTTTCTGTTAGCTGTATCCTGTACAGGGCTTCTTAGTCATCATACACACAAAAAGAAAGCATTGTAGACATGAATGCTCTCAAGATGAGAGCAACTTACTAGAAGTAACATAGCCTGGCAGTGGGAAGGCTGGGGCTCTAATGGCAAGGCTGGAGCTCTAACTGAGACATATTTCTGTTCATTCACTGGTTCACTAATTCTCTCATTCCCTCACAGACTTCCTGTGTTCAAGGAAGTCTGGGGTCACTGCAGTGTATAAGGAAACAAGATTCTGCATTTGTGAACTTTACATCCTTGTGGGAGATAAAGACAATTTAAGCAGCAACAACCAGTTTACGTAGCAGCTTCGAGCACACTGTTGTACAGGTTCAATTTTGTTCTGAATATCACATTGAGTCAGGGTTTTAAGGTAACTATTACATAATCTGATCAGATAATCATGTCATTGTTTGCTTAAAAGAAGCTGATTTCCAGTTTCCAAGGGTGACAATACTACTTTTTAGAGAGCTACCTTAAAGAAACAAAAGAGAAATCAGGAAGAAAAGGTAGGAAGAAATAGCCACAAAAATGAGAAATGAGAGTTGGGTGGACTGAGTTGGTACTGGGAAAGTGGTGAAAAGCGGTGAAAGACTCAAGGTTTTATTACTTTTAAGTTCTGCTGCTTTCATTATTTTGTTGTTCTAGACAGGACATTGCTCTTTCAGTTATTTCGATCCTTCTCTTTATTTTTTTCTGACTCAGATTTCTCCATCCTCAGACTCAATGGGAAAGACCAAGATTATGAAAGTTCAACATGGGGAAGAGGGACTCCCAGGCCTTTATTTTGTGTGATATGAAACAACCTAAGACTCAGACAGACCCTGGTATTTTTGTCAAATGTCTTTTTTTTCTTTTAACCCTGCATTGGGTTGTTCACCCTTTACTTATGACCTCAGCAATAACTTTTAAAATGTATTTTTCTGCATAATCTTAGTTTTCACATCTCTGCTAAGGACTGGAAATGTACTTCTTTATTTGCACTGCGATTTCAAAATAGACCAAGACAGCTCCTACATTAGAACTTTCCTGGCACCAGGGAATCTGAACCCATCATTGTAGGTCTGAGAATGAAATGTGCTCATTAACAAAATTGGAAACTAGGTGGCACTTTTCCATTAGGGCTTTGCTTTCTAAATCATTAATGGACCTTTCTGCTGCTCCAGAAACATTAACAATTCTCCTTTGGTGCCCAAGTACAATACTACTGACCTGCCATCAATAGGAGATGAGATATTTTTTAAAAATTTAATTGTTTAGGTAGAGCTGTAATGAATATTATATTAATTACAGTTCTTTGTGAATAATGGAAACTAACTTTAGTAACAACAACAATACTAATAAAGCAACAATAAATATCTAATTTGTTATATAAGCACCACCCTCTTCTCGTACTTTTATGGAATTTCTTCCTACTTTTTCCCCTGACTTTTCTTGTTTCTACAAGTTAGCCCCCTAGGAGCCTTCCACAGCATCACCTTTCAACACTGTAATAATGCTTATCTGGCTTTACTCTTAAGGGAGTATGCATACTGTCAAATATTAAATTTAAAAAATAGTTTTTTAACATGGTAGCTATTTATTTTCAGATAGGGTGATCTGAAATAGAGATAACAGAAATGAGGCCAGCTTTATAAATGACATTAAAACTCAAATATGCTTAAGGCATGAATGTAAAGTGTTTAAAAAGCCAATATCCAAGTAAGTTATAGCCAGATGTAGTGGCACATACCTATAATTCTAGCACTCGGGAGGCTGAGGCAGGAGGATTGCTACCAGTTCGAGGCCAGTCTGGACTACATAGTGAACTCAAGACTAGTGTGAGCTACATAATAAGACCCTGTCTTTAAAAAAATAGAACGCATAAGTTGTAAGTTAGTAAATAGAGGACCAACTTATTTTTTGATTATTAGAAACTTTTGCCATAAAACATTGAGGTTTTTGACTGAATGGTCAATATTATACATTAAAATGCAAGACGCTACATCTTCCTAGAAGTATTAGGTTTGCTCAGTTTTCTACTGATTTGTGCATTCCATTTGATGCTGCTTATTTTACATATATATTGATAAACTGTTAGATAAGCAGATTGACCATTTTTAAATTTCATCATTTGTGGTAGGCAATGGCCTGGGTCATGTGCGACATAGCTGTAGTGTAAGATGGTACACAGACATTCTTCTGGTGATATGTAGGCATTACTCCACTTCACTCCTCACAACAATTCTAGAAGGTATGGAATGTTAGCCATATTTCCTAGGTGAGGAGTCAGAGGCACAGACAGCAGTAGCTCAGGATACCACAGCCTGAGGAATGCAGATGAGTCCACGAGAGAGCTGGCTGGGTAACTCCAGAGTCCATGCTCCTGACTGCATCAATGGGGTCCTTCCTGTGGGTGAGGCCACTACGGGCAGCCTGCTGCTCTTCACTGCCTATTGGTCAGCCACCATGGCACCCGTGAGTTTGCCGCCCTTGAAAAGGCACACATGCACACACTTTAAAATGAAGACACCCCCCCACACACACACACACTAAAAATCAAACACCCAATTAAGCGGTGGGAAGGGGCTTGAGAAGTTTAGATTTCAGTATTCAGAATGCTCTGTTATCTCCTTTTTGTGTTTAAAGCCTTTCTTGGATATTTTCCACATCATTTGGACTTTTTGAAAAATGACATTTTCATTCCATCCAATAGCTACTGACCTTTTGACATCTAGAAAGGTCACTGCTTTCTGAACATTAAATCCAAGGTTCTGTACAGAGAGAGAACAGCCCTTCTCTCTTAGACAGAGAGAACAGCCCTTCTCTCTTACCTAGGAAAAACAGTAGGAGTTGAACCATCACCCACCATTGAAATAAAATTGAAAAATCTAAGGCAAAGGTTTGCCTTCCACTCATGTCTCAAATCACAGCTTTTTTCTTGAAATACAGTAAGTTCATCATGTAGGAAGAGAGAAATAAAATGCTATTTTTAAAAAACTCAGCCTGTTGTCCATATATATTTCCATTGTCTACGGTATTTTGAATGGCTTCAATTGAATTTGGTGGCAAGAACATCTAAAACTAGAAAAGTGGTAATTTGTATTGCTGTAGTCTGAGTTTATAAGAGAAAAGATTTTAAATAGAATGCATATTAGAGCCTGTATCCCGTAGCAACAACCTCCATGAGCCTAGCTGGAGGCCTAGAGCCCATAGCAATTTTTCCCGCAAATCTGTATCAAGCATCTGTCCTGCGAAGGCCCAAAGACCAGTGGTGTGGGCTAGAAAATCTGCACGAGAGGGATGAAGGATCTGTGCCATCAGGCTGAAGGGTCTGCACTGGAGCCAGGAAGTGACACTCAGGATAAGGACTGGAGCTCCCTGAGAGAGAGCCCCAGCCATCCTCAGTGACAGTGAAGTTCTGAGCTCCTCTGATGCTAACGGCTGAGTTCATACCAGGACAGTCACTGTGAGAAGCTTCGTCAGGAGAATCAACAGCACAGCAGCTTCCCCTCCAGTTCTCCTTTTGAGCTCTTGGCAACAACGCTTAGATGGGCCATCCACACCCAGCACCACACTGATTCAGTTTACCTGGGTGTCATAAGTTTACCATTAGTTAATCCAGTACAACTGTTATTTCAGTTCAGTTAACTTTTGTAAATATATTCATTTAATTTTTCTGAGCTCCCATTTAATACTTAGGTTTTCCCACTGTTGGCCTTTATAAAACCTCAAAAGTAACTTAGAAATATACTTGGAGAGGAAGACTAAACTGAGTTCTCTTCAGAACCATAAAAAGTGAATATATTAGACCAAGGTCAGAACTTCAATATGGATTGACAATTCAATTACAAGGTATGTTAAACTAAGTCATGTAGGATTCTAAAGAATGTTCTTTGCTCAGAAGAGCCCTTTTTGCTTAAAAGCCTATGGCTAGAAAAAAGGAACTGACATTACTGGAATTATATTAGCATCATGCCAAATCTGCTTCATTGTATGAGGGATTAGAATTTACTGATGTGTAGCTAAACTTTTCTTGCATTTGATTATATATTTTATCCCATACTAAGGAAATTATAACAGCTTACATTGTGAATTCACATTATACTTTACCTTACTTATAAGATACTTGTGAAATTTTACCAGCTCATCCCCCGCCAAGTAACATGCACCTCATTCTACTGCAACTACATGAATCTAACCACCCATAACCCACAATTAGACATATGGAACCATGGAGTCACCCTCACCATTTGGATTGATTTCACTGGACAAGACCCTTGTAGGTTCTTCCATATCCACAAGACACCTTACATGGCCCCTGAAATCACCAAACTCAATGCCTCCCTACATAAACCAACCACTAACTTATCTCGATGGCCCTCAGACTCCTCTGCTACACTCCTACTAACCTCTCTGAGTGTGGGTTATGTTCGTCTGTACACTGATCAGACCTAATGGCCATTCCTACTAACATTACCTGCTCAAGCTCTTGCCCACCAACCCAGAGACCCCTAGACCTAGACATCTCCTTCATGTACCTCACTGCCTCTCATAACTTTATGTGCTCCACAGGAAGCTCCATGAGCCTTTCATGTAACTCCCTCCTCCCCCACCTCCCCTCATGTAAAAGTTTCACACAGCTCTTCCTATGCAGCTCCTCTGTTTATCCCTTCCACAAGGTCTTCTTTTTTTTTAATTTTTGTATTTTTAGGGAAGGGTCTACAAGGTGTTCAGACTCTAGTGATCCCACTCCCAGCCTCAATTGCCATCTCAGCGCACCCTGGAGGTGGGGCTGGCAAGACAGGCCTGAGTATTCAACCCCTGTCCCCTGAGCCTGCTTGCAGGAGATTTAATCCACTGAACTATTTAGCCAGCCCCTCCTTCCACCAGGTCTTCAATGTACCCTGATTCTAATAGTTCCTAACTTTGCTGTCTATAAAGGGAAGGAATTTACCAATGGCTATTTCTCAGCCAATCTCCCTACATCATCACACAGAGCAACATGAGTAATCCAAATGGGATTTCTCATAGGTTCGGCCCTCTTGGGAACTGCCTTAGGAGATGCAGGACTAGGAACATCTCTGGAGCTACATATACAGATGGCCAAGAGGCTGGCTGGAGATTTCCATCATGTAACCAACAGCATGGTCACCATACACAAACAACTACAGAAACTCTCCTGTATGATACTACAAAACAGATGAGCCCTCGATTTGATAGCTGCAGAAAAAGGGGAACTTGCCTTTTTTTTAAAAAAAGAATGTTACTATTATAGTAACCAGTCTAAAATTATGCACAAAAATGTCAAAGAATTGAGACAGAGCACAACAATACTGAGATATGGGCTCCCAATCTCCAAGGATGAGGAATATACAGCCCATGGGGGACCACACTCACATGGCTTTCCCACCTCTTGGGACCACTGGCAGGGCTCACTGTTATGCTCCGCTTAGCCACTTGCTTAATATTCCTAGTTTGCACCACAGTAACTAAACTTACAACCCAAAATTTTAACCAGATGCTTCTCTCAGATTACTACTAGGCCTTACTCCGACTAGACCCCCTTCAACGATGATGACAACACCTTTCCCCAATCTCCTGATTCCTGGTCCCATGATACCTCCAGCCAGCAGGAAGTAGCCAGATAATCTCTTGCTCTTTTTCTATCAAATACAGTCTGGAGTGATGGGTCATAACTCAAGGTTTCCTAGGGACCCTCCCCAAGCACTCTCCCTTGTGGTTTTCCAGGCAGCCTGCCCCAACTGAAGCCCCAAGCCCGACCTGTATTGTATTCTGATCTCGGCTCCATTCCTTCTGACCCATGCTGGTTGGGTCACTTCCCTCTGACCTAAGCAGAGCTACACTGCAAAGAAGAAAAATGACATCCACCTCCCTGTGATCTGGCTATTTCAGCCTGCGATCACACTCCCTAGAAAATCCTATAAAGTCTTCTGTTCCCCTTTGTTCTGGGCTGTCTTGGTCCATGGGACAATCCTCCACAAGAGCTTCCAATAAACCTGCTTTACTCGTGTCAATGTGTCTGGTTTGGTTCAGCATGGGTTCAGCTGTTTCGGTTTTACCTTTCAATTTTCTATCGTATCTCTGCATAGCACCCGATCCACAGACAGGTAGACCTGTCTGTTCAGTATGTTTTGTTAAATGAACGAATGCTGTGGATGGATATGATATTTTCCCTGAGGCATATTAGGTGTGGCTTGTGTTTATGGATAAGGAGAGTAGCTAGATGCAAAAAGAACAGACAGAAAGATTTTTACTGGAAAGACAAACTTAACTTTTGGTTTAGTCTAATGTCCATTCTGACAGTTAGTTTAGACTGTGACAACGGGTTGCAGCACAAACTAGGTATCTCCCCAGTTTTGGGCAGGTATGTGTATAACTCTCATCCCCTTAGACATAGAAGGAGCACTACAATAGATTAGTAAGGTTGAAAACACTTCAAAAACTCCTGAAAAGAGATGGTCCATTTTATAGAAGAGGGAACAAACCTTGCCTAGTCACCAAATAAGTTAAAATATTCATTGCAACTCTGGCAAGTAGCATTTCCCTGATATCTAAAGATATCTTTAAATATAGAGAGTACTTGCATTTTTAAAACTTGTGTATCTTTAGAGTTTCATGCTTTAAGATGTGGGTTTGATTTGCTGCAGCCACGTGTAGTCCATGCTATTTCCCATTCTAAGGACTCTAAAAGGACCTGGTTATCTCTGTGTCTGATACAGTACTGGGGTCTTACTGTAAGGAATCCCGTGACTCATGGATAGTGACTATACCCAGCCTTAGGGACCTGGCTGTGCTTATTGTCTGTGACAGTCACTGCAACTCTGACAGACTGAGTCATTTATATTACCTCATTTGCAGAAAATCACCTGGTGCTGTTTTGCATATTAATATCTTCCCCTCTTGTTTGCAATTATGACTATTCACTAAGTCTACTAAAACTCTGTTGATATATCATATTATATGGCTGCACGGTGTTCTGTTGAATGAATACTTCTTAATTTCTTAGCCTCTATTTTTGTTCACTTGGAGTGTTTCCAATTTGTTGCAATTATATATTGCTAAGATTAGATCATTGCAGTTTCTTTGTGTGGGGGGTAGTGGAAAATTGCATGTAGGAGCTTCACACTGCACTACATGCACAGCTCTTTTTTTATTTTAAGACAGGATCTCCCTAAGTCATCTGGCCTCCCAGAGTGCTGGCCTTACAGGTATGCACCACCATGCTTGACTTGTGTTCCTTTTGTAGGATAAGCTCCAGGAATCAAATTTTTACTCACCGAATAAGAAAATCTCCAAGGTACATGTTACATGATTTCAGATTGGAAAAGTCTCTTTGGTTCAGAAAATTATACAATTTAGTAGGACTTTGTAAGTCTTGGCCGCACTCTTGGTACCCCTCCAGACCCGGTCAAGCCCAGACCCAGCAAGTGTATGAGAGAGCTCCCATGCTCCCCTGTGCCTAGTGGACCCCTCTAGACCCAGCCCAAGCCCAGAATGTGAGTGAGAACATCAGCTGTGCTCTTGGGAACCCTCTAAACCCCTCCAGAACCAGCCAAGGCCCAGACATGGCATGTGAGTAAGAACACCACCACTCTCCTGGAACCCTTCCAGACCCAGCCAATGACTAGCATACAGGCCTGGGGTAAAACTCTCCAGCTGAAGTCCCTTCAGAGAGGCTAGGGGCCACAACCACCCAGCTAATCCAAGAGCAGAACATCTTGCCAGAGGGACACAACAGGTTCCAAGAGCTGCAGGAGGAAGAAGCTGAGCATAGTAGCCAGAACCAAGCCAGGCACAACTGGATGAATTGAAACTTTATAGATCTTCACCTGAATTTCAGTAGGTGCTAAGGTTATAACTGCCCCAAAGCTCTACACCAAAGGTCAGTGCTGTACAAAATGACAAAGAGAATGAGAAAAATGCAATCTCAGGCACTAACCTCACCCAGAACAAGTTCAGAAAACAATAGCACAGAAGAAATAGGGAACCATACAGCTGAAATGTCTGAATTAATAGTGTCTGAAGTAAGGAAACAACAGTAGAAAGGCATAGAGGAACTCAGATCAGAAATAACCTCTGAAATAAAAAACGAAATCTCTAAATCAATAGCTTCTGAAGTAAAGATTCAAATGCAGATACATAAAGAGGAATTCAGATCAAAAATAATCTCTGAAGTAAAGAAAGAAAGGATAACTATAATGAAAGAATTAATAACTGCTTCTCAAGAAGACATCATAGAAAAAGAGGAGATTAGAAAAACGATGGAATCCTTTAATGAGCAATATAGGAAAGAAATAGATCACATGACACAGAGTCAAAGAGATATAGAGGAAGTTAAAATCTCAGTCACAAGCTTGCAAAACCATTTGAGTGAAAGTGAAAACAGTTTCAGATCTTGAAGATGCCATTGCAGCTAGTGAAAAGGAGTCAATACAAATAATGTACGAAGAATATGGGCAGAAGTAATAGCAGAAAACTCTCAAATATGGGGAAACAATCTGACATTCAGATAACCAAAGCAGATAGAAGTCCAATAAAACATTAACCCAATTAAAAACACCAAGACATACAATAGTCAAAATCCCAGAAATCCAGCACAAGAACAATATACGGAAAGCTGCTATAGAAAAGAAACAGATCACATTTAAAGAAAAACCCATCAGAATAATGGTAGACTTCTCTTCTCAAACCATGAAGACAAGAAAAGCATGAAGCAGAGTACTTCAAGTCCTCTATGAAAACAAATTCCATCTCAGACTACTATACCCTGCAAAACTCTCAAGTTTGTGGAGAAATGAAATACTTCCATGACAAACAACAACTAAAGAATTTCATGATGACAAAGCTAACCCCACACGGACTAATAAAAGATGTTTCAGAGTGGGACCAACATGATCAGAACTCCATGAATGAGAACAGAAGGAACTCATTAAATAGGGCAATTAAACACATGACAAAAAGGAGTAAACAACAGCAGGTAAATAACACGTCAATCATAAGTCAATACATCTCAATTATAAGCATAAATGCAAATGGACTCAATTCTCCAATTAAAAGAAATATACTGGCACAATGGATTAGGAAACAAAATCCAACAGTATGCTGTATACAAGAAAAACACTTAACTCATAGAGAAATTCATAGGCTTAAAGTCAAAGGATGGAAAACAGCTCTACATGTCCCAGCACCTCAGAGAAAAGCAGGGATAGCAATCCTGTTCTCAGACAGTCTCAACTCCAAACCAACAATGATCAAACGAAATAAAGCAGGCCACTATATACTGGTTAGGGGAAAAATTCAAGAGGAAGAGGTAACACTCATAAATATGGACTCACCAAATACTGGAGCACCCAAATATATAAGACAAATCTTAATGAACATGAAAAATCTATTATCCAATACCACAATCTTAATAGGAGGCTTTAACACCCCCTTATCCCCGAAAAGATAGGTAAAACATAAAAAAAAAAAAATTAGCAAAGAAGCAGCAGAAGTGAATGAAAGCTTGGAACAAATCGACTTGGTGGATTTCACCTAACCAGAGCTGAATACACATTTTTTTCAGCTGCCCATGGGTCATTTTCTAAAACAAACCACATACTAGTGCATAGGTCATGCTTAAGTATATGCAAGAAAACACAAATTATCCCATGCATATTATCTTACCACAGTACAATGAAACTGGAAATAAATCACAAAGAAAACCAGAAAAGCCCCCTAAATACCTGGAAATTAAACAACACCCTACTCAGCAACCAATGGGTCACAGATGAAATTAAACAAGAGATTTAACAATGTCTACAATTCAATGAAAATTCAAGCACAACTTACCAGAATTTATGGCATGCGATGAAAGCAGTTCCTGGAGGGCAATTTATAGCTGGGAACTCACACAAGGAAAACATAATGGGAACAAATAAATACCCTAATACTGCACCTCCAACATCTAAAGAAGGAAGAGAACAAAATCCAGAGCCCAAAGACGGGAAGAAATCATAAATATTGGAGTAGAAATTAATTCAATCAATACGAAGAAAACAGTTCAAAGAATTAATGAATCATAAAGCTGGTTCTCTGAAAGATTAAATATAATTAATAAACCCCTAGCCAACCTCATCAAAAAGAGGAAAGAAAAAATTCAAATACAAGCAACAAGGAATGAAAAGGGTGAAATCACCACAGACCCAGGGGAAATTCAGAAATTATCAAAAGCTGCTTTGAAAATCTTTACTCTTGCAGAGTAGAAGACACAGAAGAAATGGACAGATTGCTAGACAGGTACAAATTACCAAAACTGAATCAAGAAGATATAACAACTCTCAAAAAGCCAATAACAGCCAATGAAATACAAAAGGTAATGAAAAACTTACTGATAAAGAGAAGTCCAGGTCTTAATGGGGTCACAGCTGAATTCTACAAGAAATTCACAGAAGAGAAAATCCCTATACACCTCAAACTTTTCAGTGAAATTGGAAAGGAAGCAATCCTCCCCAAATCATTCTTGGAGGCAAGTATTATACTGATACCAAAACCAGGGAAAGACCCAACTAAAAAAGAGAACTTCAGGCCAATCTCCCACATGAACATAGATGCAAAAATCCTCAATAAAATCCTAGCAAATAAAGTAAAACAAATCATCAAGAAAATCATACACCATGACCAGATAGGATTCATCCCAGGGATGCAAGGATGGTTCAATGCACAGAAATCTATAAAGTAATACACTATATCAATAGAGCCAAATCCAAAAACCACACAATTATCTCAATTGATGCAGAAAAGGCTTTTGACAAAGTCCAACACTCATTCATGTTCAAAATCCTATAGAAAATTGGAATAGAAGGCCTCTACTTCAATCTGATAAAAGCCATCTATGACAACCCAACGGCTAACATAATTCTAAACAGGGAAAAACTGAAATCATTTACTCTTAGATCTGGTACAAGACAAGGATGTCCTCTATCACCACTCCTATCTCCTATTCAATATATTTCTAGAATCATTAACTAGAGCCATTAGACAAGAGAGATAAATAAATGAAATGAAAATTCTCAAAGAAGAAGTTAAACTATCATTTTTGCAGATGACATGATACTTTACTTGAAAGACTTAAAAACTCCACCAAGCTACTAGAATTGATACACAATTCAGTGGCATAGCAGGATTAAAAAGTCAATACCCAAAGGTCAGTAGCATTCCTTTATACAGATAACAAACACACTGAGAGGAAAATTAGAGGAGGAATACATATTATAATAGCTACAAGGAAAATGAAATACCTTGGAACTAATCTAACTAAAAAAATTAAAGGTGTATTCAATGAAAATTATAGTAATCTGAAAAAAAAGAGCATAGAGGATTTCAGAAAATGGAAAGACATTCCCTGGTCATGGATAGGAAGAACCAACATGGTGAAGATGGCCATACTTCCTAAATTGCTATAAAGATTTAATGAAGTTCCTATCAAACTGCCACCAACATACCTCACAGACCTAGAGAAATCCTTCATGAAATTTATTTAGAACCAGAAAGGACCTAGACTAGAAAGGCAGTCCTGGGCAACAAAGACAAGGCAGGAGGCATCACAATTCCTGACTTGAAATTATACTATAAAGCCACTGTGATAAAAATCAACATGGTATTGGCAACAAAATAGACCTGAGGACCAATGGAATAGATTGGAAGATGCAGAGGCCTCTGCAAATACACTCAGCCACCTGTTCTTCAACAAAGGGGTCAAACAAGCTTACTGGAAGAAAGATAGCCTCTTTAACAAATGGTGCTGGAAAAACTGGCTTTCTACATTCCGAAAACTAAAACTTGAACCATGTCTATCACCATGCACTAAGCTAAAGTCAAAATGGATGAAAGATCTAAATATTAAAACAGAAACACTCAATCTCATGGAGAAGAAAGTAGGAGCAACTCTTGAAGACATAGCAGTAGGTAAAGAGTTCATGAACACAAACCAAATCACATGGGCAATGCTTGAAAGAATTAACAACTAGGATCTTCTCTTATTGAGAATTCTTTTGCATGTCAAAAGAAAATTCCAACGAAATGAAAAGAAAACCCACAAATATGAAAAAAAAATATTAACTAATAAGCACTCAGACAAAGGTCTGCTCTCTAGAATTTATAAAGAACTACAAAACATTAGGGCCTCAAAATTTAAAGGTGCAATCCATAAATGCGCATCTGAGATGAACACATACTTCTCAAAGGATGAGAATATAGAGGTGAATAAATATATGAAAAAATGCTCCACATCACAAGCCATCCATGAAATGTAAATTTAAACAGCCCTGAAATACGGTCTCACCCCAGAAAGAGTGGCTATCATAAAGAAATCAACTCACAACAAAGTTGGAGAGGCTGTGGGGGAAAAGGAACCCTTCTCCACTGCTGGTGGGAATGTAGACTGGTGCAACCATCGTGGAAATCAGTGTGGAGACTCCTTAAAAAATTAGTACTGGAAATCTCATTGAAACCAGCTATCCCCTTACTTGGAATTTTCCAAGAAGAACTGAAAATGTCACATCATAGTGATATATGTGCACCTATGTTTATAGAAGCCCAATTTGTTTTTTTTTAATTGAAGAAAAAATAGCAATGAGACAGTTTTAAGACAAATTAATAGGATAGATTTGATAAATGAATACATTGCAAACTGTTTTCATAATATTTTGGTATCGTACAAAGTGCATACATGATATTATACTTACATACATTATTATAGCAGATGTCTCTAATAAGTGAATTAAGAGAGTGTAGCTATATACTTATTTTATTTTCTATAGCTGAATTATACCACAGATTCAATAATTAATACTTTCTACCTTGTTCTCTTCCTAGTGGTTGTCCACAGTACTAGAAGCTGACATATGTGGTGCAACCACTATTAGTGCAAATCTTGCTTCTCATAGAATTATGCAGAAGCACAGCATACTTATCTTAACCGTGCTGTTTATACACACATGTCATGATTCTTCCTTTGTATACCCCTTTTTTTTTCTAGACCTGTCAAAGATGAGCACTCCATTGTCATTCAACCAATTTAGGTGCCTGAACTTGGTGACACAATCCAACACAGCCCAGCATTCCACAATAATACTGAGTTATCTGAAGAAGTTGTTGACTGTGGCCATTTACAGCTCAACTTATTATTATGGCCCTGCATTATATACCTCATTTTTATACTTATCTGCTGGATGGTTAAGACCAAGACAAATCAAGCCCTATATACCAAAAGATGTAGGTTTTGTTTCTGTTGATGTCAGTGAAGTCCCCTCAGGGTTTATCTTGTAATTCTGTACTTTACTCTGTAGATCCTTTGTCTGTGTCATCCATGTAGATGAGTTACAGCCAGTGCTTGACCAGTTTACTCTCTGTGAGAGCCTCAGAGAAAGTTTTCTGTCCATGTGACTCTCCCCAGGCACACTATAGATCATCAATCTCTTTCCTCTGTGGCTCCAGGGTACTAATCATCTTTTCTTTTGGATGGTTAACAACCTAAGTTCACAGATCAAAATTGGAGAAATAGAAGAGCCACAAGGCCAGCCAACATTTTGGCCCTAGCATTTCAAGGTCAGCAAAGACTCAGGACATAGGAGAACCTGTACTGTAACATCATGAAACTCAGTTGTGCCCCAAATTTTCTGATCAAGGAGATTATGGAGCCATAGAAGCACAATTTGTAATAGCCAAATCTTGGAAACAACCAAGGTACCTGAGGAAAGGATGAAAAAGATGTGATATCTTTATACAATGGAGTATTACTTAATTATAAAGAGTGATAAACTTGAAGCCTTCATATTTAAGTGGATGCCACTTGAAGATATGCTCATAAATGAAATAAACCAGACTGACATGTGCAAATATCATATAGTCTCCCTAGTGTAAGAACTCAAAAGAGTGGCTGGGGAGATGGTTCGGTAGAATAAGCGCAGTAGAAAAAGTGCTTCCCTGGCAAGTGCAAGGGCCTGAGTTCAATCCCTGGCTTCACAAAAAAAAAATAAATAAATAAAAATAAAAACCTCAAAAGAAGAAATAAAAATAGAAAGGTATAACATAATTAAAAGGAAAATGAGTACTTAAGAATTAAACAACAAAGAGAGAGCAGGGAGAAAAGCTGGGGAATATGACAGGGGCAAAGCCAAACATTTATAAGCACAAGATGGTTAAGGCAATGATCCTGAGAATATTCAGCAGGTTTTTGAAATTAGCAGTGAATTGGTAGGATTCTCACCCTGACTAACTATATATGCTGATACCTGTGGACTAAACAACTGCACCAAGGATGGCAATGTGTAATACTAGGGCCATGCTTGGAATGCCTGTCATTCTGGTCTTCTAAATATTACTTCTTGTCACATCATACTAATTACTGGCATATTGCCTCTCAAGTTTTAAAAATGGTAATACATTAAAACAAGAGACAAGAAAAAAATCATATGATTGTCCTGCTACATAACTGTATATGATTCGATTTCTACATATCTGTGTAAAAATATGTAATTGTTTATTGCTATTTTTTCAAAAAATTTAAATTTTTTCTTCACATTCTGTAAGGATTTAAAGTTTAATATATCAGTACTTGAGGAACATACCTGTTTCATGTTTCGTCTAAGATGTTTGATATTCAGACAGATAGTGAGGTTCAACTGAACAGTCTATGTTATAGGGTAATAATATCCACTAAGCTTCTTTTCTGGAGGGTTAACAACCTAAGTTTGTAGACCAAACATTAGTGAAAAAGAAGGGCTGCAAGGACAGTTAACATTTTTGCCCTAGATTTTCAAGGTCAGTGAGGACTGAGGACACAGGAGAACCTGTACTGTAACATCCTGTAACTCAGTTGTGTCCCAAATTTACTGATCAAGGAAATTATGCAGCCACAGAGGAGAGTGATGTATGATGTAGAGTGTGCCTAAGGAGAGTCACATGGACAGAAAACATGCTCTCAAGCTTTCACAGACAGCAAATCGTCAAGCAATGACCGTGACTCATCCATATGACTGACACTGAAAAACTGCCATATAGGGTTTCAGGGTAAATCCTGAGGGTATTTGACTGACCTTGGCAGATCCAAAAGTTACATTTCTTGTTATATAGGTCTTGCTTTACCTTGGTCTTAACCATCCAGCAGAAAAGTATAAAAATGAGGTATAAAAAGTAAAGCGATATTAATATGTTTATCTGTAAAAGGCTAAAGTCAACAACTTCTGACATTGACAGTCCTATGGATTACTCATTACTATTATGGACTAATATTGGATTATTCTGCTGAATTCATGCACCTACAATGTTTAAGTGACAATGGAATACACATCTCTGACAAAACTTAACAGGAAAAGGGTATATGAATGAAGGACCATTTTGCATTTGTATATACAAAATAGTTAGGATAGACATGCAACTACTTTCTCTTAATGCAATGAGAAAGAAGATTTGTACTAATACCCACTCTGAAGATAACAATCTGCAATATATTAATTATTGAAACTGTCCTACTGACCTGTTTTGAAACTGTCACTGATATTTGTTTTTCAATAAAATTAATAAAAATAAATAAATAAATACTTTCTCCTTCACAAAACTAAGAAAAAAAATGAAGTTATTCTACTATCTAATAAGCAAAACTCAAGGTTTTTGACATTTAAAAAAAGAAGACAAAAAGAAAGCAATCTGTTCATTTTTTTGTGTTTGTATATTCTTGGTCCAAAAAGTATGTGAGTACTTAGTAGGTCTTCAAATAGAATCTTTTTTTTTTTTTTTTTTCAGAACTGGGGATTGAACTCAGGCCCTTGCGCTTGCCAGGGAAGCTCTTATTCCGCTGAGCCATCTTCCTGGCCAGAATCTTTGTTGTTGTAATCCTCTCAGGGTCTGGTTAACATGTACTTTGGTAAACGATCATCACTGTGGCAGAAGTGTGTGAGTTGAGTTATGAGGACCACAGATTCCTCCTTTCCCCTTTCCAGTTTAAACTGGTATTTTGCCTACCGGAGCTCCTGGGTATGATTTTTCAATTTCTACAACTAAATTGAGTGAACAAAGTTGCTTTTAGGATTTGTAACTTAACCTTTGAACTACATACATAATCACAAGATACCTGTGTCTTTTTAAAAAGACATATATTTGTCCAAATTGCTTATAAGATTATAAATTGGAACCCTTTATAATTTTTGAATTGAAATTTTCTTAAAATATCCAAGTTCTTAACACTAGATGGCAAGCTAGAGTTATCATACTATTCCTGGTAAAGAATCTACTTCAAGGTGGAATTTTTAGCTCTGAGAAAAATAACGTGATATATATATATATATATATATATATATATATATATATATATATATATATATATATACTCATCCCCCAAGATGAGTGTGGCTGCTGTGTACTGCAAACATATACTAATAAAAATAGATATTTGAAGTAGCAGAATATAATTTAATATAGGTACCAGTGTAACTTGTCCTTATGATTTAAGAAACTAAAAAAAAAAATAAAAAGAAACTATTAAGTAATTATATATCATTATATATCACATTCTTATCAACTTTATTATAAGAGTAATGATGCTTATAAAAATAAATTACATAAAAAGAATTAAAAGTGGAACTCATTCATAATCTTACTGTCCAGAAATAGCTACTGCTAATCATTTTGTAAATTTTCTTGGTATTTTAAGTGCATAGCTAAGTATTTGTAGATAAAGACAGATATTTGGAGAGTACCATTTTGAGACAAATAAATCACAGGCTCTTTTGTGGTACTTGTAGTCAAAGTCATAGGAGATGTGGCACTGAACTGTATGCCCAGCCTATTATTTAATTTTTTATTTAAGACAGGGCTTCACTGAGCTGCTCAGGTGGGTCTTGAGCTTGCCCTCATCCTGACTCACCAAATGCTGGAGCAGGGGCATGTACCACCTCCCACCTAATCATGGACAACTTCTGATTTTTTTATTTTTTTATTTAATTATTATCTGTGATTTGAGTTTTTATTAGTTCATGTTGGCAGCTCAGAATGATGGCAGCTCTTGCACAGAGCTGGTACAGGTGCATAACACATCTTAATTCTTTTTTGATCCCTGTTTCAACCTCTCCCACCCTCCTTCCTACACCTCTTGAGCCCCTTCCTGTTTGAGAAGGAGCTTTCTCCATACTTCCTAATGATTTTCAGGGTGAACTGGAGCTGTCTTTGTAGCCCAGGCTGGCCTTGAACTTGTAGGAAGCCTCCTGCCTCAGCCTCCCAGTGCTGCAGTTCCAGATGTGCACCATTGTACCCAGCTCATCTGTCTTTCATTTTGCTCTTTATGTGTCTAAATACACATAATTTTGGAAAAGATTTCAGTATACAGTTTTCCATGGAAGAGGTTTATTATAGTTATTGATTAGCCAATTTGTTGTTGTAACTTTAGGTTCAGAATTTTGCTACTGAAAATATTGCTTAACTAGCTTCTTTAATGTCAGTACTTTTCATACTTTTAATGACTGTTCAGATTAAATTTATCAGCTAAATGGCATATATGTTCACATTTTCAACATATGCATTGTAAGTTTGCCCATGAGAACTGTTGGGCCAATTTATTTCTATTCTTAGACTGCTTGGAAAGTGCCTTTCTCCAATTGCACTGAAGTATATTTTATTATTTATTTATTTATTTATTTATTATTTTTGTAGTATCAGGGATTGAACCCAGGACCTTGCACTTGACAGGCAAGTGCTTATTGTACTGAGCTATCTCCCCTGCCCCTTTCATATTTCACTTTTTGAATCATAGCCAGCATGCTATGCTCACAACTCCTTCAGGATATTCATCTTTTTTTCAAAAGATTGCTGAAAGGTCCTATTGTATTTAAGACTTCTTCATGTCTATATGTTGAAAATTTTGGATTGGCCTTCTTTTTTTGAAGTTACTAATGCAACTTTAGTCTGTCACATGTGATTCGCAGAAGGGTGACATTTGTTTTAACCACTCAATCTACTAATCTTTTCCTTTATGCTTTTTGTTTCAGGTGCTGAAAGACACACCACATCAGGACTACAAAAGAATTTGTTATCTGAGTAAGATATGTGTCCCTTATGGAGAAAACAACTATAAGAAATATTATAGCAGTTACAGATAGGACACATACAAAATTAAATGTTATATAGTTATAATGTGTTTATTTCTGTAACGAAGTGACTATGTTATATCTTTCTAAATTCACTTAATTTTTACAGTAGGATCCACTTAGTTTAGGGCCTTTCGCATTGGAATGGGCTATTTGTAACATAAATGCCATGTTTCTAACCTCCAGCTAGGACTGAGAGTGATATAAACTCTTCTCCACCACCGCCTGCTCTGGGAGGCACAGCCTGGAGCTTACTTCAAGCCTGAGGATCAATTACTGATTTCTTTTTCATTTGACTTGCAGTCTTCCAGCCTTTTTCTAAATGCCCATTTCAGATTAATTCACATTTTCTGAATGCTGGAGTTGAACTTTGTTGATATTACAGTAGCATTGCAGAAGGTAATCAATGACGTTCATTTTGTGGGGCTTTTTTTTTCTGTTGATTTTTAGGATCCTTTGATAGATGTGCTGAGGAACCCTTTCCAGTAGACTAAATGTTTGTTACCATCCAATCCCTCCCCCCAAGTTCATTCATTGAAACTTAATCTGCTTTTCAGAGATGCACTCCTTGGAAGTAATGAGGCCATGAGGGGCCCTCATCATGAATAGGACTGGTGACATTAGGAAAGAGGACTCAGGCCTCTTGTACCACATGGACACAGTGAGAAGGTGGCCACTCTCATTCCGGGAAGGGAGCCCTTGTCACATACTGCACCTGCTCCCAGATCTGGGACTTCCCTGCCTCCAGAACTGAGCAACACAGAGCTGTTTAGGGGCATTTGATTAAAACAGCTTCAGTGGCCCGAGATCTTTCAGAAAGAAATTGTGTCATTCCTACAGCCTGGTGTTGCAATGACCTTTAGTGGTTTTGCTCACCCATCTATCCATTCAAAAAACATTATTCAGTGCTTTCCAGGCTCTGGAGATATGATGGTAAATAAAATAGATATGAGAACAGCTAACATGAATATTAAAGTCTGAGGGGAGGTACAGGTGAGCATGAAACCCATCCTCATAACATTATCCTTCTAAAAGACACAAATATGACTGATAAGAGTACATAGCAATGGCCCAGATACTGGCACGGATCAAGAAAAGCTAAGTTCTGGGGGGCCGGCCAGATAGCTCAGCAGAGTAAAGAACCTGCTTAGGCAGGCACAGGGACTGGGGTTCAATCCCTGGAGTGCTGTGCCAGCCCTGCCCCCAGGACATGCTGAGATGGTGACTGAGATTGGGTATGGTGACACACACCTATAATCCCAGTGCATGGGAAGTTGAAAACAGAAGGATCACTATGAGTCCGATCTGTGTAGTGAAACCCTGTAGACCCTGTACTAAAAATACAAAAGAATGAAGGAAGGAAGGAAGGAAGGAAGGAAGGAAGGAAGGAAGGAAGGAAGGAAGAGAAAGAAAGAAAGAAAGAAAGAAAGAAAGAAAGAAAGAAAGAAAGAAAGAAAGAAAGAAAGAAAGAAAGAAAGAAAAGAGAGTAAAGAGGGTAGTCATCCAGAGGAACACATAGTGTGGACTTTCTGTGCAAGGAATCACTAGAAGACATTGTACCATGGAGGATTCTAGCACATTGAAAGGTTTGAAATGAGACTAGTTTGGCTGAAACAAAGCAGCAGTAGGTAAAAAGAAGGCAATGAGGTCTAGGCTAAGCCTAAACTAGACCTGCTGGTCACATAAAGATGCTGTCCTCAGTTCCAAGAGGATAGGAAATCACTGAGAGGTTGTACAGGGAGGGAGCAACTGAGCTGACAATAGATGACTTGTAACCAACTCCCTACATCTTCGGTCTTTGAAATGGATTAAGAAGAGGCTAACGTAGACCATGGGGTAAGTGCTAGGGCTGAGGCAACCCTGAAGAGCAATGGTGGCAGCATTAATTTAGAATGGTGGCCACAGGGGGTAAGAATTAGTTTTAAGAGATGGTGAAGCAGTAAGATAACAGAGCCAGCAGGCGGATTTGAGGGATTTAGACAGAGGATGAATCAAGGATAGCTCATATATTTACAGCTTTTGAAGCTAAGTGGGCAGTGCTGTTCCTCATCATAGGGGTGCCCTGGAAGTCAGGCAGAAGAATGTGAGAAACGTCTAGGTTATGTCGCATTTTTTTTTTGAAGAACAAATTTAATCTTACAAATAGATCTCAGTAGCAATGAAATACCAAAAGCTTACTTGAAGATCAAAACAATCCAGATGTATGTCTAAATATCACACAGAAGCCACTCTGATTTTTAAAAAATGTCCTCAGACAGTCCATGAAAAGAATAATCTGAATGAAAGTAAGTGAGAGCTGGCAGGATATCACAGTGCTTATGTTGCATTTTGTGATGCCTCTACGATATGGAAGTGGAAATGTGAAATGGGCCACCGATGTCGGACCTGGGATACAAAGAGAGATCATGGCAGGAGACATATACATTTGGAAATTATTAGTTTGTGTCTTTAGGATCCAGGCTTGGGAACAGCATGAGTGGGCATGGTGGAGATTGTAAGGAAGGAAAAGCACAGGGAAAGAGAAAAAGTTCTAAGCCTCTGTTTTGAAGGAATCCAACACCAACTGCTGGGGGCAGAGGAGTATGAGCCTGAAAAAGAACACACAGAGCAGCTGGGGAGGTGGTAGGGCATCTAGGGCAGTGCAGCGTCTGGGCCCCACGGGGGGCCTGACTCTGCTTGCTGTGACTCAAGAACTCTGGTCAGAGCTGTGGAACCCTGGGAAGGCATTTGATCTGAGTTCAGCTACTCTGCAGCTAACCAGAAGCATATGAGTTTTTCTGACACAAATACTCTTCCCAGCAGGAGCTCTCCAATGCATGGTGAGTGAATGAACAACTTGGATCCTCTGTCTCAGAGATATTAAATGCCAGACCCACACAAGAAGGGGGTCCTTGGTTAAAAGGAAAAAAAGATAAAGCAGAAGCCAGTGACTTCTAGGAAGAGAGCGTAGCTGAGTTCCAGGAGTGGCCCAGTGGGAAGCGAGCCCTTGCTACTCAGGGGAAGGGGCCTACCAGGTGTCTGAAGTTATGCTGAATTCTAAACAAGCTTTCAGGCTTTGAGAGATGTCAACTTCCTTGTGAAGCTGAGCTGCGTGACTGTTTATAAGTTTTTGCCAACACAGGCTACTTTGTGATGAGGGCCATTATTTTCATTGCAGTGTGTAGTCTCCAAAAAAGAAAAAAAAAAAAAAAAAAACCTACTACAGGAGAAACCTACATTTGTCTCTTATAACTTAAACTGCTTGTATTCTCTTGTTCTGTTCTCCCCATGCAATTTATTTTCTCATGCTTATTTTCATATGGACGTCATCCACTGATTCTCTACCAGTTTCCATCTGATTACGTCCACATGTAATGTGCAGATTCTTTCATGTATAAGCTCCAGTAAAACTTATAAACCATTACCCATTAGTTCAGCTGTGGGAGTAGTTTTGCATTTAAAGAAACATAACCCAAGCAGGGCTTTTCATCTTATCTCTTCCATAAGCTCAAGCGCTTTGGAAATAGCCTCTTATCAATGCTTCCGCTCTCTTGGATTCTCTGGTATGTCCAGACTCCGGGATGGTCTTGCTCTGCTAATTCCTTTTTCTAGTATCACTTTTTAAATTGGTAGCACATGTTTGTGAAACATAATAATTACAAATTCCATTTGACACAACTATCTTTGTATCTTCCCCAAAGAGTTAAAGTCGTATTACGGTCACCCTCCTAATTTCAACAAGCACAGGCAGTCACAAGTAGTGACTACTGGAGCTATTAGCTGGGATGAACCCTTGTCCTGGCTTGTTATTTGTGAATTCATCATTATCATTAATAGTGTCCTTGTCAAGTGTCTCAGCTTAAACTAAATTCTGTGGTTACTCTAGCTTCTCACTTTACCTCTAGTTTCATTCCAATAATGTCCATTAAACTCCTCCAAAGTAAGCCTGTAATCTGAGCTCTCCCTGTATGGTGTGAGCTCACAGCGCCCACACTCACCTTGTCATATGAAGGACTGTGCCCTGAGAGTCTCTCTTGTATGAGTGCATTCATGTGTCTGTCCATGCTCTTCTCAGAGATTGGAGGAACCAGCAAGAAGACTGTGAGCTCTGATGTACTAGTAACTTTAATGATCACATTCTGTGCATCCTCCACACTGTTGTCTTCCTTTCTGTAGCAAAACTTGGATTACTCATTGCTCTCCTGAGCATGTTAAGTCCTTTCTCCAAGAGTGAGAGCACGACTTTCTTATCATCCCTAGATTTAGCAGATGGAGGCACCCGTATGACTATGGGTGAATGGGAAGGGTCTGAAGTAAGACTACCAGGGTGTGAATCCTGATCTCATCACTTATGAATTTCCTGCACCCAGAAAAGTACTTAGGCTCTCAGGAGCTCCTTCAGCTTACTAGTATTGTAAATATAAGAACCATGTGTGACTCGTAGGATTGTGAGGCTCAAGCAAGATGACAGGAGAAAGCCCTGAGTCTCTAGCACATCAGAAATGCTTTTTATATTAGCTGTTATTGCCCTCCTTTTCTCCTGAATGAAGCTCATCCTCCTTTAAAACCATTTGCCATTTATCACTGCTGCCCTGCCACATTTAGTACCCTTTGGACTGTTGGCCCTTTCCTGGAAGACTTAGACCTGTGTTTATGCTTTTCCTTTGAATCTGCACTCCATTCTCCAAAAGTCCCTACTCCTCGGTTCCATACTCATTCAGATCCTTCTCACCTTGCTTCTTTGTATCTTTGCCACACTGGCAAGAGAACTACTACAGGTAAGTATACATAGCAAAGCTGTAACTTTTGTTTGCTGGTCATGGTCTTCTCCATTTATCACCAAGCTTTGTGGCTGTGTTGGAGAATCAGAATTAAAATCCAGATCCTAGAATTCCTACTTTAGCTATTGCATCTTATTGCATCTTTAACAAAGAACTAGCAAAGAACTAGCATCTTCTCTGATAAGTTGATACTAGATTGTATCCCCCCCCCCCCAGTTGGAGCTCTTGATACAAATAAAAATTAGGTTTGTCACTGATCTTTTCAGGTGCATCTCATTAAAGGCCTAGCTAGTCTTGGCCAGCGAAATAGCTCAGCAGACTAAGCACCTGCTTTGGCAAGGGCAGGGACCAAGGTTTGATCCTCCATCCCACATGCCGTGCAAGCCCTGCTCCCAGGGCTCACTGAGCTAGTGACAGAGTCAGGGTGTGGTGACACAAAGCTATAATCCCAGTGCTGGGTAAAACTGCACCAAACACATAAATGAAAACAAAACAATCTAGCTAGTCTCCTAACATTCTTAAAGACACATAGGAAGAGACATACAATGATGAAGGTAGAGCTAGCTGGTGGGTCTCTGGGGTGGAGAACTTCCTTCTGAGAGAAATAATTTCAAATACAGAGGCTTGCTGTTTTGCATGGTGAATATTTCACTGCCTGGCTTTCCAAAAAGAATGAACTGTCTTTCCTTTGAAAAGGAAGATCTGGCAAATAGTCTAGAAGAAAAAAAATACAAATGAACATTACTCTAAGGACAACTTTGAAGGATCGGAAAAGGCAGGCCAGGAATCTCATTAAGACTGGAGCTATCAAGTTTATGCTATGTACAAAGCAGGCAGCAGTTCCAAAACACTGCTGCTCATTAGTTTGAGGAGAAGGGAACTGCTGAGGACATGAGCCACTCAAAAGAAAACAGTGCTCATCTAGATTTAAACAGAATCCGACCAATGAAGCTGGCCACCGTCAGAGACTAACTCTCACCTCCTGTGGGCCATCTCTAGCACGCTTCATGGCACTGTGAGGCACCGAAGTCTGAAGACCTTCAGACTTAGTTAGAAAGCATCAGCTCAGGAAACAGATACCATGGTGAAGAAGTCAACCACAAGCAACAAGATGCAGGCTTTTCTTTTGTATTCCTTTGACTGTGTACAAACCAAATGAACTGGGCGTGCTGCCGACCACAACAGCGCCATAAACCCCAGGAGTCATTGCTTTTCTGACTATAGTACAACAGGTTTCCAAATGTGGCTGTTTGTAAGGGACTTTGCATGATTATTCTTTTATCACATAATATGAAACTAATTAGATTTTTAAAAATATCACACACTCAGAATGAAGAAAAAAATCACAGAGTATTTCATCCCATTGGTAGTATGAAAAATTCAGACTCACGGCTTCTACATGAAGGTAGAATGTAATATGCCAGGATAAAACAATGAATCCTTTCAGACATTCAGTTTTTGGGACTTGAGCAATGTTTTAAAGTTAGCCAATTACGGGCAGATGGTTTTATTGTCAAATTGCAGTGATTAAGTAATAAGGGAAATCTTGTCCTAAAAAAATCAGTCTTTGTATAGTTAGTCCCCAGGGACTGTAGTTGTCATAAAAACATCTGAATGGAAAAGTTGCATCAGAGGAAAACATGAACAACTTTCTCATAAAAGTTG